>QGMK01000168.1:0-37722 GCA_007825345.1 Lachnellula suecica | reverse complement strand
TGGTTGGGGGGTGAAGGTGCGTTGTGTGTAACATGAAGCAATGCTACAATATTTTGTGCTCGTAGCCTGATTGCCAGGCTAATTACTGGGAATGAGGATTGCTTCAATCATTTGTGCTTCTTACTCTTCCTTCATTTTTATTCATCAGTTCTCTTTTCATTTATCTCACTATATATTATCCTCATCACAATCTACTCCACCCAAACAATCACGCTCGAAGTACAGCCTTCCCATTCCTTCTCTAAAACCCCACCTCCTTATCCCACTCCTAATCTCCTTTCCTCAATGTAAGTTCTCTTCCTACTTCCAACCCAAAAGAAGAGAGATGTCTAATTAGCCGCAGCAAAGATGGTTCTAAATGTCATAAACTTCACACTTAGCGCCAAGGAGGTGCGGAAATAAGGCCAGGCGCAAGTCTTCCCTACCATTTTCGTGGTGTTCTGCCTGGCTTTGTTTACATGGGACTGATTGTGAGTAACAGCGTGGCAACGTCTTCGATTGAAACTCTGGATCTGTATGGTGGAAGATTGGGGCTGGGGTGTGCGGGGTTTTGGAAGAGGTCGAGTGAGACGAGGATCTTCCGGAGGCCGTAAGAGCCTGAGGTCTTGCTCACCCCCTTATTTTTTAAGACGCTGCGATTGAAAGCTTTTTCGCATACTGAGAATCTCTCACTTCTTTTCTTGTGGTCCAGTAAAATACCCCTCATCACTTTCGAGATGAAAGGTTTAAAGAAGAGTGGTTATAGGGGCGAAGGTGGTGGCTCACGCCGTTTGTGCAGTGAGCAATTCCGAGTGATCTTGCTGTTTCATAAGATGAAGAAGAAGGAGGGGTCTGGGGAGCTGCGCTGAAGCCTCGAACTGTAAATCGCATCGATGGCTCTTGCCATTCTCGAACTACCGCATTACCCCAGCCTGAGCAGCAAATCAACTTTCGACAACTTTACACTCACATCATCACCATCAAGTATCGTTCTCAAGCACCAAATATCGTCATGATCCAAGAGACCTCACACGTTCTAGAGGCTGGACCCATCCCAATATTCTGCTGCTCGTCCATCACAATACAAAAGCAAGGCGATCTGCAGACATCCTCCTTTCGAAAGCCCGTGTTCGAAGCATTCAGTACGCCCCCGCCCGCTTTCCCTCCCCTCTGTCTCCTTTCCCCCAATACTGACTGGTGGCAGTGCACATGCCCATCCCCTACCCCAAGCACATCCCGTCTCTGTCTTTCGCCACCAACAAACCCCACCAGCTCATCTGCCTCGACATGAACACACTCCAACAGCCCCCACCCAACACGCCGGCCGGAGCGCACCCAAGGTGGACCGTTGCGGGCCGGCGGTGGTTCGCTATGCAGGCTGTCTTCGACGACGAATTTCTATTGCGCGTATTGCGAAGCCCTTTGAAGGACCCATTTGCGCATCTGGCGGGTTCTAGGAAGCTGAGGAAGAGGATGGTTAGGAGCTGGGAGCTGGTGGAGTTGCAGGGCGTCCGGAAGGAGGTGGTGGTGGGGATTTATAGGATGGAAGAGCAGGCTGTTGCTACTTGTACGTATCATCATGACGCGTGGTTTAGGGCGTGGTTTTTCGAGAGGTGAGAGGAGGAGGCTGGCACGTCCGAGGATGAAGGAAGGGACCGTGGTGCAGAACATTGAATATTCGCACTATAAGAATGTCTGGTTTTATTCCTCGCACCACTTTGCTGCCAGGGTGATATGCAAGCTTACCACCCTTCAGTCCCACAGCATCCAGCACAATGTTAGCTACTCCGACCTCTTCGAGCGACTTCACTTCTACCACTAACACCCTTTCTCCGTCAAGCACCGTAGCCCCAAGCACAAAACGCAATGATTCGGCTTTCTGGCCAGCCACAATGTCTCTTGCTATAACCACTGCCTCCCTTGATTATCCCTAAATTCTACAAGATGTGGGTCACCGGACTGCCAAATAACTCCAGCAAAGCAGCAGTTAGAGTGAGTTTCATGGGGAAATAATTGCAAGGACCCAAACTGTGATGATCTGCAGACTACACCAGCTATCGGAGATCACAGCGTGAGTCGTGGTAACGTTGAAACATGTTTTTGTTCTTTTCGCCGTGGTAATCCCTGAAGGGTTGTTGTAGAGCTTTCGTTAGCGAGAAGTTGGAGATTTCTGGCCACACAATGCCTTCTTAGATTTCAAAAGAATATTTTATGAAAAAGCATCAACTGTGACAACTTGCCTAACCTCAAGTCGCTGTGCTTTGCCCATTGACTTCTGAGATTGCTGTACAGGTCACAATTTTCATTGGAAGGCGCCAAACTAATCCCGGGTGAACTCTGGCTGGAACCCACTTGAGCACCCTCCCTCAAGATACCAAATAAGCCCAAAATCCAGCCAAATCAACCAATAAAAAGGGTGGTGTGGTGTAATGGTAGCACGTGACGTTGTGGTCTTCCCCTAGGGATTATCCATGCAAGTCCGTTTCAATCTGGGGTGTGTATCCCTCTTCCCTTATATATTAGGTGCTGTTCACTGACAAGTGGAAAGTTCGATTCCCAGCACCGCCAGATTTAGGGTGGGATTGAAAATATGGGTGGTTTGACTCCACTGTGTTCGTCTCTTTTTTTGCAGATTTTTTTCGTGTGCTAAGTGGAGCGCTGCATTCGCGTGTTAGCTAATGCGCGCGGAAAAGGGGGGCCAGCACGTGAGAGACTAATAGGCTAAGGGATGTCCTCTATTTGGAAACAATAAACACCTTTTGCGTCCTTATCTATCCTTTCCCCAAAGAAAAACATTACTCTGGCATATATCGTTGGGCAAAAATACGAGTGCGAGATGTTGTATAGTAAAACAGCATCTAGTAATCTGTGAAATTTCGACAAAAAGGCTTTCCCAAATTGCTGAAAATATCGATATGATGTATAGAACAGTGTTGACCGCACCAGAATACGCAATACTTCTGATTACGAGCTACTCTCTTCAACCGAAGACTCATATTCCGGAACAGGCAACCGAGTTTCACCGTAAGATGAGTGCCCTAGGATAGATGCACCTCAGACCTCCTTCGCAATTTCAACCACGATCTTCTTGGCCGACACACCCTGACGCAGAGTGTTAACCCCCTCCTGCACTTTCTCCAGCCCACCCTCAATAATCATGGGCTCAGGCTTCGCTAGCAGCTTCCCCGCCGCCAGCGCCGCAGGGACATAAGAACCCCATACCGCCTCCCCAATGTCAAGATCTACGAGCCCTGGGTGGCTGCTGTTGACTGCAACACACAATCTCTGGTCAGTACACACGGCCAAATAAGAGACTGCCGGAGTGGTGGTTCAAAGAAGAAAAGAGAAGGACGGACCGAAAGTACTTTTAACATTCTCGTACGCATGCGCCTCCAGCTTATCCACGACAGGCAATAGACCACCACCGATCTTGGATATTATCTCCGCACACAGCGCCTGCGAGGTAGGCGAGGAGATGGCATCGAATACCACGTCGCCCTTTCGTATCACGCCCAACAGCTTCTCAATAACTTGCGTGTCGGCATAGTCGAAGTTGGAAGTGGCGCCGAGCGACTTTACGTATGCGGTATTGTGCGGCGATGCGGTGGTAATCACTTCATACCCAGACGCTTTCGCTAGCCTTTCGTTTGCAAGTGAGCCGGAAATGTTCTCATTTGGCTTGTGGGTTGAGAAAAGGAGCTTACTGGATGGCCGTTCCACCCACGCTCGACGCACCGCCCCAGACCAAAATCCTCTTACCCACCGGTACAGGCTCCAGCGTCGGGAACGGCAGTTTCAAGTGTTTGTACAGCGCGCAGATAGCCGTTGAGAGCGCGAGCGGCAGTACCACAGCGCTGGCCAGCGGAATATTATCGGGGACTTCGGCGACGAGGGGAAGCGCGACAATACAATAGTTTTGGAATGCGGCGTGGCTCGGATTCTGGGTTATGAGACCCATGCAGTGCTGTGTTTCCTCTAATTTAGCACTGTCGGTTGCAGTCTGGGGAAGAGGAACATACGCCCATGGCGCGCTGGCCGAGCTGGAAGCGCGTAACGTTGGCCCCGAGTTGCACGATGGTGCCCGCGACGTCGGAACCGAGGACGCGCGGGTATGGTAGCGGCATGGGTGGGTGATCTTGGATCTGAATAAATAGAGTTTTAGATTGCGTTGTGTTATGTTACGATGTGGAGAGAGATATACCTTCCAGTCGACGGGGTTGACAGCCGCGTAGGCCACTTTTATCACTACTTCATTGTCGCCCGGTATAGGAGTTGGGCCTGGGCCGACTTCCATGACTGGTGATTTTTCGGCAGTAATCCATGCTGCGAGGTTTTCTGTGATGTGTGCCATTTTGAAATGTGTTTGTTTGAAGAGACTGTTGTTTGTGGATGTTTTGCCAGAGGTGAGATGGCCTGGAAGCGTGAGGATGAATTATGACTGTTATGAGGAGCAGCGTGCTCTGCTATTTATACCTCATTAACATCTTTCGCCCTATCTTTTCCGAAAAGTTCGACTTCGCATTGGGAAAGCCAGAAGCGATACAGACTGGAGTTCCGTGGTTCGTTGCAGCAGCGGCGGTTTCATGTTGCGCAATTTGGGTTGGAAAGATGAAAATAGCAACACCTTACAGATCTACCCCAAAAATCAATCTTGCGCTGTGCACAACTTTGAAGAAGTAAAAGAGTATACCAATAAAGTCAGTGTACTCTACGTCAACAATGCCCCTGAGTCTCGCGTATTTGCTCCTTTAGGCATGGTGGATTAGTCAAGCGATCTTACCACGGAATTCCGTCGTCTCTTGCTTCTGCAGCTTACCAATACAAACCCAACGCCCAAAAACCTCCGTTGCGTATCGATTCTTGCACGCAGTTCCATCAACAAGTCATTCGTTATGGAAGTCTCGACTCAGGTAGAGCCGGTAATGCGGTGCAGCATATGCGCCAAGGAATTTGATAACAGTAAGTTCAGCCCCGAAAATCACTTCCCAGTTGGAATAAATACCGGAACCTAATTTTGATAAAGACTCACGTTTATGGATAGAAAAATCCCAGCTCCGCCATGCTTCATATTGCCGTAAAGTAAGGAACCGCGTGAGGTCTCGGAAAAAAGCCTGTGCGGCTTGCACAAAGGCGAAGACACGCTGTGACCTTACTTATCCACAGTGCTTGCGCTGTGTAACGAAGGGTGTTGTATGTATATATGAGGCGCTTTCAGGTCAGGGTGGAGAGAGGAGATACCCATCGACGCAGCAGGTTTCGACACCCGCGGATGTTGGGCTCCCAGATACTATCGACTTCACCGCTCTTGATACTGAAGCCTGGGATGTGGGTCCCTACACTGGGAGTGCAATTGAGCTGTATACAAACAGTGCTAACGCCTCCATTGCTCTTGATGCCTTTGGGTGTCATAGCCTGGTGCCAGACGTTTCAGATATGTATAGCCAGCAACTGTTCAATTCGTCAAACGAAGTGGCTCGAGACTACACTCAAGAGACTGAAGACTTTCTGCCACACGATGATCGAGACTTACCTAGTATCGAACTCCCAGATCCCCTAGAATTTGACGAGCTCGTCATCGGCGCTCCATTGCCCTTCTCCCCACGGCAACTGCACGGCCGCCCTTCGCTGAGCAGGTCCTACGTGCTCTGCACTCTCCGCTCTTACCCCTCCATGATGCTCCCCAGTAAGAACTTGCCGCCGTTCATCCACGGCACGTCCAAATACAAGAGTCGGAGCGCGGCGCTGGAGGACTGCGCTGCGATAGTGCAAATGTGGGCTGTGAAAAATGAGGAAAATACAGCGTTTCTGTGGAGGGCTGTGCGCATGGAGCAGGAGCGCCTCCTTGCCGAGGTACAATCCCTACCTTTTTCTGTCAATATCTTGTTTGGTGTTTCTGACTGGAATCAAGTACCCGCGTTACAGTGATCAGGAAGTCGTAGCTGCAATCCAAGCCGTAGCAGTTTATTTCCTCCTGCGCATCTCGGAAGCGAATACCGCGGCGACTGATTTCGACGTGCAGCTGATCCGTACCATGGTTGTAAGTTCAAACACTTGCAATTACATATGATTTCCGTTGACATCTCTGTGACGAAAAGAAGCTTTGCGTCAAATCAAACGGCTTGGTCAACCGTCACGACCCATCCAAAACCGGTACCATATCCTGGGAAGGCTGGATCCTTGCCGAATCACTGCGCCGGTAAGCCCTCCCGTGTATCTCCCAGTCCCGTCCATATTGAAAGAAAGTAGAACAGTAATCATTTTCTGCGTGATCGACTCTCACTTCGACGTGGGAACGGCATTGCATCCCTACGTATGCGACGGTAGCCTGCTCGCCAAGATCTCGCTGCCCAGCGGGCGCGACCTGTGGCGTGCGGCGACGAGCGCGGAGTGGGAGGCGCTATATACGGCAAGTGCGGGCGAGGATTTGACGTATGGAGACTTGATGGAGGTGCATTCTGGGAGGGAAGGCACGCTTGATGCGTGGTTGGGGAACTTGGATGATTTCGGGACGATGGTTATGGCTGCTGCTAGCGTTTAATCTGGGTATGCTGGGTGGAAGGAATACTTTACGACTCTGTGTTGGGATATTTTAAATGGAGTTGAACGTGAAGTGGGTTGATCTGAATGGATGGATATATGGGATATATTTTGGGCTAGGGAGGATGCGGTCTTCAGAGGGAGCGGGACCTTATGATACGAGAGGAACAAATATATGGGTGATGATATTGTGTTGGATATGATTTTCGATCGTGTGAGACATCTCTTCCCGGTGCGGAAGTGAGAACTGACACTGCTGGTAAGATAGATTCGCGCCGTTTATCACTGGTTGGAAATACGGATAAAGAAAAGAAGCCATTTCCAGTAATATCTCGAATTCTAGAGACGTCAAATCATCAGTTGAAATACATAGGAGCATTGCAAAGGTTTGGTAAATATGGCAAGTGTCCGCAGTGAACGTGCGCTGTAGTTCCAGGGTACCACCTGCCGTAACTGCGTGAGCCTAGCGCCCTGACCCCGTGACCGTCGGGGCCGCACTTAGGCGGCAACGTCCCTTGCAAACGACCTACACTTATTTTTGCGCAACTCTTCTTCTTTTAGACAACATTTTGTATCCTCTCCATGGTCCTCTCGGATCATGGATCATACTCTTAAGCCCGTATTCGCCCGCCCTCCAAGAAAGTCAACTGCAGTATTGATTGTCCGTCCGGATCCGGCAGCTGAGCAAGTCCAGTCTCACGGCGCCTCTTTACATGCGCAATCAGCCAGGGTTGCCGTTCCACCAACCTTCAAAAGCCAACCTCGACCTACCTCATCAACCAAGGCAAAAGATCTTTCATCTCACCATTTACCGGCGGAAACTGCCAGTACTGCAACGAACTTCGATGTCTATGCACGTCCCTTCGTCCCGGACGCCCTCACGAGTATTAACAAACTTCATGGCTTGACTTATGACACCCCGGCGGTGAATCAAATCGATTTCGTCTCATGGTTTCGAGACTTTCTACCATTTAATTTTCTACCTAGGATTGCCCAGGCGACACCTTTGCCAGTAGAAGCCTCTTTCGACCCGAGCGACGACGTTAGACAAACACACTATGAGCAGTACTTCCGGCATCATCTAGATGCAGAAATTGCATCACAGACCCGGGAAAATGAGTCATATTCACTCTATGATCATGACGTTATTATTGATCATAAGCCTAACGCCCCGATTACTGTTTCCGTTCAAGTCCCTGGACTCCAAGAGAACAGTCCATATGTCGAAGAAGACGACGTGATTCAGCTCCGACAGCTTGAGAAGGAATTCGAGACTACACTACTTCCCGCTGGGCAAAGCAAACAAAACTCTGGGTCTAGACCTAGAGTTCTAAACACTGTATTGAGATGGACGGGGGTGGCTTACAACGGCCGCGTTACAAGTGTCCAGCGGAAGAACGAAATTGTTCTGGTCAAGATTGCTGATTTTGGGCCGCGTGGTTCGGGTGCTGGTTTTGGAACGCGTGGTGTGGGACTCAAGAGAATGCATCCTGGAGAGCACCATCTGAAATTCAATATTCAGTTTCCCGTTCCAAAAGAGCGATATCTTCCGATGCAGCAGGCTCTACCTATAGTTCAGGAGGCGCTACTGATGGAAAGTTCGAAATTATCGGACGACAGCTCGACTCGCTCATTTTCTGGAGGACGTGGTTGGTGGAAATCAATGCTCTTCCCTGTTGAGGCGAATTGCAAAGCCCAAATGAATCTGAACAAAGGATACTTCAAGCGGAACTACTTCGATAGGGAGCTAAACTGGGAGCAGTTGAAAGTTATCGAGAGTGTTTGCGAGCAAGACTATGGAAGTCTACCGTTTTTGGTATCCGGACCTCCTGGCACTGGCAAAACAAAAACTCTAGTAGAGCTTGCTGTCCAACTTATCAAATACACCGACGGTGTCTCACACCTGCTATTCTGTGCACCTTCGGATCCAGCAGCCGACACAATTGTTCAACGACTCAGCCCCCACTTCCCTCCGAATCAGTTGTTCAGACTGAATAGACCTTCACGAGCATTTGCCGAAGTACCTGGCGCAGTACTGCCCTTCTGTCATATCCCAGATACCACGTTCAATTTGCCACCATTCAAGCAACTCATGACCTACAAGATTGTTGTCACTACGTGCCGGGACGCGTCTTTGCTCATGTACGCCCGAATGACCAACTCTGATCTGTACAGCGCCGAGGAAGGTCTTCGGAGCTCTATCCACCCATATAGCACCCAGCAATCACCCACTTACCTCCATTGGACAGCGCTACTTATGGACGAAGCCGCTCAAGCCAAGGAGCCAGAAGCTCTGATACCACTCTGCGTTGTTGCGCAGCCCCTGGAATCCGGCAACCTCTTGTCTACACCCTTGGTCGTGATGGCTGGTGACGAGCATCAGCTAGGGCCTAGAACATCATTACGTTCTTCACCTCTCAAGACTTCGCTCTTTGCACGCCTCTTTGCTCGGCCTGTCTATGCATCTCACCCCCTCGCACGTGACAAGTCCGGAAAAGCACCACCCACGCTGAACAGTGCTATGCTTCCCATTTTCCGCCCAGCTTTCGCAAATCTCATCAGGAACTATCGATCTCATCCTGCAATTCTTGCTGTCCCATCGTCACTGTTCTACGCAGACACTCTTGTTCCCGAAGCTACAGGAACAGATTATTTGGCGTCTTGGTCAGGATGGAAAGGAAGAAAATGGCCAGTACTGTTTCATAACAACTTGTCAGACGACGACCATGAGATGGATGGTGGTGGTTGGTACAACCGCGGTGAAGTCAATATTGCCTGTGGCTATGCTGCACGTCTCGTCGAAACAGGACTTGTTGAGCCGCAGGATGTCTGCATAATGAGTCCATTTAAGGCACAAGTCCAACGTCTGCGAAAGACTATGCGAGCAGCGCCATATGGTGGAGTTTTGTGGAAAGTAGACATTGGACCTACGGAAATCTTTCAAGGATTGGAAAGAGGAGTAGTAATCATTTGTACCACCAGGTCCCGAGAAAGATTCGTCGAAAAGGACCAAGAGGTCGGCTGGGGCCTCATCGGCATGCCAAATAAAATGAATGTCGCTCTCACCAGAGCGAAGTATGGCTTAATTGTCGTTGGAAACAGGGATATATTGCTGCAGGATCCAAACTGGAAGGCTTTCTTGGAGTTCTGCGAGCGTAACGGGCTGATGGCTGGCGTCGACGTACGCACACAACTTAATTCTGGAGGTCGTGTTGGGTATACCGCCCTTGAGAGAAGACTTATGGCTCAGGAACGAGATTTGGATATTGGCCCAAAGAGTTCTCGTGTTTTGGGCGGAACAACTCAGGATGATGTTATGTGGACTACTGGTATGCAAGAGCCATTGGATTCAGACGGCTACGAATACAAGGACGAAGAATACGAGTATGTTTACGATTAGAAATCGTACGCTATTTCTCTACCCACCAAAATGAAATAAATTACAGTATACTAAATAGGGGTTCCAATTACCCCCCCACTATGCCAGTGACATTGACGCCCGAAAGTTTTGAAACAATCCTTACATCCCGAAGGATTTTTCAAGAGAATGTTATTATAGTTGCGTTATTTTTATACCAATGATTTTCAGCGACTTCTTCTCGACTTGCCTCTTCTCCTCACCGCTCGACTTCGGCAGAAGTACCCCTCGCTTTACCCCACCTTACACGCGATTGCCAACAGTTCCAGCAAATTCCAACGCAGGCATCTGCAAATAGTGGATATCTGGCAAATACATTATGAAGGCTTATTCAGACCCTCGGTAGTTTACAATTGGTACATTCGGACATTCCGAACCAAGACTAGTGCTGACGGGGCTGGCTGAGATAAATATATAATCTCAACAGCCGCTCTTTGATTTTTGTCTAGAATAGAGAGGTACTGCACACACTTTGTTATCGCAGCGTACATTTCTACCCAAATTTACAAAGTCTACACGAAAGAATTAAAGTATGGATCCCCAATTCAGCATCCCCTCAGAATTCAAAGATGCCGTCCGCTACGTCGATGCCAAAGACCAACGCACCGACGCAGAAATCCTAGCCTCACTAACGCAGCACGCTCCCATCACCACCGAAAAGAACATCTGGACATTCTGGGACTCCGGTCTGAAATCCATGCCCAGCTGGTGCCAGCGCAACATCGTAAACTGGGTCCGCCTCTGCGGCCCCTCGTGGTCAGTCCGCGTTCTCGACAGCGTGCCCGGCTCGCCGACTAATGCCTTGACGTATGCTACGGCGGACATGCTGCCAGAGGCGTTTGTAAAGGGGACGATGGATGGACCGTATGTTGGGCCGCATAGTGCTGATTTTTTGAGAGGCGCGTGTTTGTGGTTGCATGGTGGGGTTTGGATGGATGTTGGGATCCTTCTTATTCGGGATTTGGATCGCGTTTGTTGGAGGCAGCTTGAGGATCCGGCGAGCCCGTTTGAGGTTTCTGTACCGTGGATGTATGGGCCGGTTATGGCGAACCACTTTGTTGCCAGTCGAAAGGGAAACCCGTTCATCAAGCGCTGGTAAGTAATCGTGGCCGCGGGTGGCATATTTGGACAATCGCTGACCCTTGAAGGCACGATCTTTTTGTCGCTCTCTGGAGAGACCAAATCAACTCAGGCCAGATTGTTGCCAACCCGCTCATTGCATTTGGTAAAGACGTCAAGTTCGAGGATTCCCAAGCTAGAGGCTTCAACTGGGAGTTCAATGTTGAGCCGACCACGGTCGTGGGTTACATAGCGCAAGTTATAGCATGGATGAGAGTATGTTTTCTCGAAGATCCAAACGATGGCTTCAATGGTAGGGAGTACTATGCCGAGAAAGTCTTGCTGTTTGATGCTCTTTCGGAGGATTGGGGTGCCGAACAGACAATTGGCTTCAAGGGAGAGGATTTGTTTGATGTTCTAGCTGCAAAGCGGGACGCAGATCCAGATAGTAAGGGATATCAAGTGGCATATAAGACGATTTGGAGGCTGTTGACGAAGTCTACCATGCAGAAAATTACACGTAAGAGCACGCGGCTTCTTGTCCTCCTTTGATTACGAGCCAAGCTTGAAGTGGGAAGAAGTATGGTCTAACTTTTTACAGACGGGAAACATCTAACCAAGAACCCCGCTCTTGGTATACTTTTGGATAGAAAGGAAAATGAAGGAATGGACGTGGCACCAGGGACCTTCTTCGAGCTGCTTCGATACGGCAGTATTCACTTTGAGCAGACACGAGAACAAATCGACTATGTGAAGGCCGAGAAACCTGACATTGTTATTAACAGGGGGCTTCTCGAAGCATGAGTGAGTAGTCCGATGGGGATGGATGAAATTCACCCTTGAAGAAACATGATATACAAATACACTCCAATTTCTAGAGGAGTCTCTTATCAATTTATAATTCTGAAGGCCGATGGCATTATTCTTGATATTCTACTATACGCCATATTCTATTGTCAAAAACCCCACCCATTACGTTCGCCACTGTAGTGCGAACACAGCCAGTTGCAGATGTTCAAACTCCAATGCATCCTCAATTACACACCTATCAATGCCGGTCTACCGACGCAGCACGATCAAATCCTCCAACAGCGGAATCATGTGAGTTCCGGTCACGAAGTTTAATCTGGTCGGATTCCATGGCCACCTCTGTCTTCAGACGACCCACAGCCAATTCGCGTCCCACGCGATCGCAACAGAGCGCTATAAAAATATAACTGCGACCGTTGGCAAGATAGCAGGACTTCGAATATACGTATAGAGGGCTGTCTTCGAAGCGGCAGCAATGCCGCCAATAGCAGCGACTACAGCACCCGCGGCCGGTGAAGATATTGCTATGCGATCAAAGAGAGGCGCTCGCTTCTCCTTGTGTCGGGTCAACAAAAAGAGGGCAATGAAAGCAGTGAAAGTCGGCCAGATCGAGGCCCAGTAGTAAATATACACAGTGATATAAGTGGACTCGGCGAGCTCAGAGGGGTCCACACCCTTAGGGAGATTGATGCCGGTGGACTGGAAGAGGCCAGCAAAAACGTCGACCATGACTTTTGCGAAAGATGCTGGGATGTCGGATGTCGGAGCGTGCAGGAAGAGATGTCGTGTTGGCAACAGAGCAAATACCCGGGATGCTGGTAACATCGGCTACTTCCGCCAGAACGAGAGAAAGCTGGTCTTTGCTCTCCATTTTTTTATCCAATTTCAAGGCTTTGACTGCATTCGTGACTGCATCTGTTAATGCGGTGCCATCTAGATTTTTCTCGACGCAAACTTTATGAATAGCCTCCTCAAGTCCTATGAGATATTTGAAAATCGATCGAGCAATGGCAATTTGCTGGGATCTCTCGACTACCCCGACGATCCCGACGTGCAATGGGAAATGGAGGATAGCCCGAAATTGCTGTCGAATCGTGCCATGGTGGAGACGGGGATGGTTGTAAAAATAGAACATCCAGAGGAATATCTGGGTTTCATCGATTAGTAAAGAAGTAGCACAATATCATCCACTGAATTGCGCACTTAATATAATCAGGATAATGCAAATTGTCAAAGCACAAGCTTCAACTGTCAAGCCTGTTCTGCCCATCAGTTTCGCAACTGTTTTGCTGACACCAATTGCGCCTTCACCGATAACCATAAGCGTAAGCAGGCCCATTCGTTCCATCCAATGTGTGTCTTGAAGCTTATTTGTCGCCAAACGAGAGAGAGCCCTATGATAATCACCAATTCAATGACAAGGATGATACACCAAACATAGTAGATCCCCAATCCATTCCCGGAAGAGGGCGAGAAGGCAGGAACCATCGAGTAGAACGCCCCACCCATCAGGACCAGGGCAATGATTGCCAAAGGCAGCGGTATTGTCAACGCCTTGGTACGCTTCTTGATGAAATATAACGCGATTCCATACTGGATCGCGAACGGAAGCCGGCCGATAAACAAAAGAATGCACAAAATCCGGAAACCCCTACTTGACCTCAGTACATCATTGACTTTGGAAGATACGCTGGTGACTTACAGTATTGTTGTGCTCCTTTCCCCCGGGGTTGAAGGACGACCCTACCAGCGCAAACCCGACAAAATGATAAACTGAATTATCTTGCATGCTCGCTCGTACACCGAATCCACGCCGAACCGCACATCGTGCAGAGTAATCTGAAACCAAGTGAACCAGATAATAGAAAACAGGCCAATGTAAGCAATCAGGGTATCTGTATCGATGATAGAGTGTTCGCTCGTGAATGTTGCTAAATTTGCGATACAGAAGAGATCGAAACACAGCTCGAGGGGCTCCATTCGTGTCGTAGTTCAACGATCAGATCATCGCCAGTGTCTTTCACGGGTGAGGTGATCCATGGCAGCCGGGAGATCTTGTGCTTCTCTAATTCCTCCGGAGCCCTGCAAAAGTGTTTAAAAAATAGGGGGAAATACGGTGGGGGTAGATACAAAGCATCCCCAGATGGCCCTCTTTCATCTGACCATGGCTCATCGTAAGTTCTAACGTTTTGTTGGACCGAGCGAAAGCTTTATCATTGAAGATGAGGCTTTTGGGTCACTTCACAATAGCGTCCAAGAACAACACAGCTGTCGGACTGTTGTCCAACACCAAATATGTATGGATCCGGAAATAAAATCACACAGGTGTAAATTTGATGGACGAAACCTTAGCATTTCCTCCGATCTTGACAATGCGAGGTTCACCTTGTTTGTCTCTCGCAAGTGACGCGATGTGGTGTTTCCATTCCGTAGAAAGTCTTGTTCTTGGCTTGGCGCATCAGAGTTTGGGTGGTTGTCGAGTCCCGGAGGTTCCAGACGTCGCAAGTCCCGAATTAAATCTAGACTGTGATGCTTGATCCATGGGGAAATGCCTTATCCGAATTAAACTCGTATTCGGTGCCCGTCATTTAAGAAGTTTAGTGACGAATGGACTGTTGGCCTGCCAATGATTCCCGTAAAGAGGCTTGGCAGGTGCCTTGCACGCCGAAAGATACTGTGCACATGAATGCACCTTTCTCATGATTGCCTGACGGTTTTGGCAAAGTGTCTGCAGTTTCAGAGTTCAAGTTTTCATTAAGCAACCCAGAACCAAATTCTCTCTAAGAAGTTCCTTGGCTTCGGGAGCTCCCACAGCGCTTCCTGTCGATCGATTTCTTCTTTCCCAGACCAAAAGTCCATATCCTGTACCTTGACGAACGCTGTCCGCTTGAAGATTTTATACCCAAGAAACAACCCCGCAAAAATGGGAATGTCAATGTACGGAGGGATAAAGGTCTTAGCACTGAACTTCCCAGGGAAGAAAGCATCGAATCCATTGAAAAGCGCTACGGCGGAGGAGAAAATAGCAGCGAAGTACGCCAAGTACGGTTGGAACGGGGTTTTGAAGGGAAGAGAAGAGCGCGGGATTCCATGATACGTCATGCCTTGATGGAAACGGATGTAAGTTATCGAAATTGACGCCCACACAATCAACGTGCTGACTGCACTCAGATTGCTGATCCAGAAGAAAACATCGGATGAACTCGAGCCAACGTTAAGATAAACGAGGCAGCTAAGCGCGGTGGTGATTGCAACGCACGCATATGGGACTCCAAATTTCTCAAACGTCAGGAATCGAGGTGCTTTGCCGTCCAGGGCAGTCGAATACAGGATTCTGGTGGAGGCATAGAAGAAAGAGTTTCCAGCGGACCAGGCTGAAGTCAGGACTACCGCGTTGATGACAGACGGAAGGCCTGAGATTCCGCTATTCGCAATAGCAATAACAAAAGGGCTCGCGCCAACACCTGGCGCGCCGTCGGAGATCGCATTGAGTAGCCGCGGGTCTTTTGATGAAACGCACATCCCAGCTAGAGTAATGCTTAGAACATAGAATATCGCAACTCTCCAGAACACTCTCCGAACTGCCTTTGGAATATTTCTGCGTGGGTTCTCCGTCTCACCGGCGGCAATAACAACCATCTCGCTACCACCGTAACTGAAAGTTGCTTGGATGAAAACTTTCCAGAACGCGAGAAAACGACCAAGTGCTCCAGTTTCGAGGTATTCATTCATCGGTCCAGGATTCTTCCAGTATCGAAACCCGATACGATCGTGTTTTGGTCCTCCGCCAAGATCGATAATAAACATGAGAAGGATAAGGCCAACGATAGTCGTTATTTTGATGGCGCCGAAAACAAATTCTGTCTCGCCATATATCTTGACCGGGAAGCAATTTACGGCAACCATGAGGACGAAAAGTATTGTGATCCAAACAACTGTCGGGACGGAATTGGGCCAGTAATCAATCACCAGTGCGGCAGCGCTGATTTCGATTGGTACGCCAATTGCAAATTGATACCAGTAATTCCAACCCAGAGTGAAGCCGAGCGCTGGGTCAACAAATCTGGCAGCATAGACCGGCACCGCACCTGGCAATGGAAGCCAAGTGGCCATCTCGCCCATGCTATTGATCACGGCGTACAGATTGAATCCTGTGATGGCGTACGCTAGCAATGCCGAAAGTGGACCTGCCAGAGACAAAACTTGGCCGCTGCCAACAAACAAACCAGTGCCAATGGCCCCTGAGAGAGCAAGAAACTGAATATGTCTGGCCTTGAGTCCTCGGTGAAGGGTGCCAACGTTCTTGTTCTCAAACTCGGCGGATTTGAGAGCATCGATGTCGACATCTTGGACGTCGTTGGGCCCTTTGGCTTCAATGTTTAGTGGACTGAGCTCCATTGCCTGTGGAAAAGTTGCATCGACATGAGCCACCCCAACATTTCCTTGAGCATCATTTATAGACAAGATCAAAAGTGGGATGCAATGCTGCCTTCCATGTACGTATGCTTAAACACTAGAGGCTGTACTGAGCCACTAGGCATTGCGGGGTATTTAGCTGTCAGACGTAGGTAAGTAACGTAACGTAGTGCGGATGCGGCCCATCACATTTTCCGACAGATATAATTTGTCGGAACGTTCTGTGGGAAGGCACAGGCTCCTTGCACTCAATTCAATATCAAAAAGAGAATTTGCGATGAAACAATATGGCATGCCGCCGCACATGATGAATAGATTTGAACACAAAATATCTCCTCGAGTACCCAGACCAACTGATAAGAGCTACTCGAAAGGAGAAACAGAAACTGAGAATATCAAAACACACAGGATGAGTATACTCCCAGTAATGATTGTCCTATATGGCTGTGCTAACAACTGTAACTTCGTCTGAAGAACCTGGCAGGATTGGTACGGGGAGTTGAACAGTCCTGAGTCTGATTACTTCATCAGTTGACGCTGAAATTTTGCACGGCAGCAAGTTTGCCAAATATACGGAGGATTTTGGAGATTAGCAATGGTAGCCACTGTCCATAAGATCGTGTGTTGTTCTCTTGCTTTTGTGGACGTAGAGAGAAACAAATCGCGAGCGCGAGGTCCGTATAAGTCCCGATGGCGCTTTAAGAGCGATCGTGGCCGCTTTAATTCCACGCTAAGCACACCCCGCCCTCTTCAGCTGATGGAGCTTGGAGCTGTATCCAGAACGCTTCAACAACACAACAATGGATCAAATGAACAATCTCAGTATACACGATGAGCACGCAGCTTCACCAGCCTCGGAACCGCGGAAACAGAAGAAGAAAAAGGTCCTCCTGATGGGCAAATCCGGCTCGGGGAAAAGCTCCATGCGCAGCATCATCTTCAGCAACTACGTCGCCAAGGACACCAGGCGATTAGGGGCTACCATTGATGTCGACCTGAGCCATGTGAAATTCCTTGGTAATTTAACCCTCAACTTGTGGGACTGCGGTGGGTGAGTGGTGCTTCTCTATTGTTCGGGCTGTTTGCTGCGAGGCCACGAAGAGCAAACGCTTTCCAAGCCTGATATCGAGTTCCAATGCTAATTCCTGCCCAGACAAGATGCTTTTATGGAGAATTACCTCTCTCAGCAAAGACAGCATGTTTTCTCGAATGTTGGAGTCCTCATTTACGTCTTCGATATCGAATCCCGCGACTTCGACCGGGACCTCCTCACGTACCGCTCGATCATTGCAGCCCTCACACAGTTTTCCACATCTGCGAGTGTCTACATCCTCATACACAAAATGGATCTGGTGGTACCAAATCAACGCGAAGATATCTACAACGAACGTGTCTCCCAAATCCGCTCTAGATCCGAAGACTTCGAACCCACTCCGTTTGCAACCTCAATCTGGGACCAATCGCTGTACAAAGCCTGGGCAGAAATAATACACGATCTAGTTCCAAACCTGGATCAGATTGAGAAACATTTAGGCAGCTTGGGCAAAATGATCATGGCAGAAGAGGTTCTTTTGTTCGAACGATCCTCTTTCCTCGTGGTATCCAGCTGGTGTTCGCGAGAGATCTACTCGGGCGACAAGGACAACCCCGCACAAAACCCCACCTACGACCGAAACGAGCGCCTTTCGAACATCATCAAAAACTTCAAGCAGAGCACGAGCAGGTATACGGGCACGCCCAAGAGCGCGGAGCAGTTTAGTGTCTTTGAGCTCAAGATGCCGAATTTCTGCATGTTTATCATTAAGTTCACGACAAATACATACCTTGGTGTTGTGCTTCCGCCTGGTGAGGAAAGGTTCAACGCGGCTATGGAGAATTGCTACATTGCGAGGAAGGAATTTGAAGATCTCGATTCGCCGGCGAAGAAGAGTGCTGATAGGGGCGCGACATCCGAGGCTGTTGAGGCGACGTAGATATCTAAGTATGTCTCGTGCTATTCCAGCGATTTTAGCGGTCTGTTAGAACTTTGGTCTCCATTGCGAGCTTGTTGCATGCTTCCATTTTCGGCGTTGGTTTTACAAAAGGGAAATACCCGGGCGTAGAAAGGGACCTTGGAGTTATTCAATCCGATGTAGTTCTCAAGTCCCATTGGACATCTGGAACGGTACTGTTCGGAGCATGACGAAACCCCTTTCAATTCAAGAAGAGGAGCATGGCTAAAAAATTCGGAAGGTGCGTGAAGATTCGCAGGGTGGTGTTCCCAGTAAGACAAAGCACTGTACAAACCTTGGGCTGCAGCCTAAAATACATTCACAGCCTTTTCAATTTTCATGTCCAATAGTGGAAGTTTTTATTCTATGCCATTTGTAAGTTATGAAGAGCTTTTTGTTAGTTCCCCGCAACGGGTTTCCACCCCTCGTTTCTTGTCTTTCCTGTATAGTTTCGCCGCCGCCTTTCTCACAACTCTTTTTGGCCCCCATTGTTTACTGCAAACTCCCCTATCGTCGTTCCGTTACAGCAAAGCGCAGTTCTACTAGCGGTATGCAAAAACACCCAGACTTCACTTTAATAGGTCGTACAATGTTCGTATTCTTGCAGAAAGCAGTGCCAAGCGCTCAATAGCGCAAGATCTCCGAACAACAACACTTTGTCACTCGTTTTGTTTGCTTGGTTTGACTTTTTATGTGTATTACACTTGGCCCTTATTTAATTTGCTTTAGAGAATAGCCAGTTGAATCTGCCAAAGTTAACTTGTTCTATCGAGGTTGACCCGATACTACGTCTAAGGTGCAAAATACACTTTAATAGTGGTTGGCTTTCTTTCCTGACGACTCATATACCGAACCGAGGGACCTTAAGCTCAATTGCCATCGGCAATATTATTAGAGGCTTTAGAAGGAGGCCTCTCTTACGTATATCTCACTGGTCGTGCTCGAGTTTTCCCACAGGATCGCGGCGTGTTTGACCACGTGACCCAGACCAGTTAGATCAGGTAGTGATCGAATGGTCTTAGGGATCTTGATGGATCTACTTTCCTACGGAGGTACACCACTCAAATATTTTTGGGTCAAAGTAGTTTTGCAGGAAACCGTTCCTCTCCTCCTCGTGCAAGCTTTTTGGAAAGAGAGAGCACTTCAACTATCTAGTCCGTCGCCAGTCTTCGAACCAGACTCCCTCCAATCCGTGCTCTGGTGGACATCACTGAGTTTAGCACAGAGGCCTAATAGAACCACCGTCTCCGTGGCTGCGAAATGATTCAATTCATCAATCAACGCAGACATATGCCGTCCGAAACTAATTTCGAACTTTCTCAAGTTGCTGAGCATTTTCTCAAATTGAGGCGTGGTGGTGCCCGCGTCTTTTATTGAGGATTGCTTTCTTTCATTTTGGAGCTGCGACCTTTGTTGAGGTGGCATGCAGGATGGTTTGGTATTGCTTGAAAGGTCTGGGTCGTTAGACTCTAGCTCGCGAGAAAACCACGGGAGAAAGGTTGAGAATAGGGTGCATGTTTGCATGAGTTTGGAATGTCTCTGCTCAATGTTAGTGAGGACATCGTTATGGGGATACAACCCCTTGCTCGGGAAAACCCTACCCTTAACAGACGAGAATTGGTGAGCATGCACTCTTTCAAGCATGTATCGAGGAAATCAACGTGATTTTGCATCAGTTCGTCGACGGTACTGACGGCGGATTTTGAACCGACTTCAAGCTTCTCCATGAAACCTTGCCAATTCGGTTCCATAACTTCGGCGGTGCTATAATACAGCAGTTGCTGTACATATACCAGCATGCGAGCTTGCAAAGTAGAAGCACGCCGCTTGCAGACTTCGATCTGCCGATTCGAACTTTTGTGAGCCCATCCAGGAGCTTTGTTCAGTGTCTGCCAATTAG
Source organism: Lachnellula suecica (assembly GCA_007825345.1). Taxonomy (NCBI): domain Eukaryota; kingdom Fungi; phylum Ascomycota; class Leotiomycetes; order Helotiales; family Lachnaceae; genus Lachnellula; species Lachnellula suecica. The sequence continues at coordinate 17,612 of QGMK01000168.1, read as the reverse complement.
AGACGAGCTGTCTTTCTAAATGTCGCAGTGAAAAGAGGAAGCGAAATAAGACTTGATACCTCCCTAAAAGTAGAAAGTTGGAGTCAGTGTTGTCATTCTGGGGAAAATCAGGTAGTGGGTGGATGCTTACAAACAGTCTTTCTACTAATAACAAGTGATGCCGGGAAAGGCACAATACAATCAAACTGTAGAGAAGTAAAGCCAGTCGGCGCTTTCTCCGTTTCTACGGGTGGAGCAGGTGGATTCGGTAGCGCGTCTCCGTCTTCCATACCAGAAATATTAATCACTCGCGTCAACCCATCAATCAAATTGGTATCGTTCATCCCCACTTTGATGTTTTCCCGAAAAGGATCTTGAGCAGGAAGTACAAGGTCTAACAACGCTTGCAATTTGCTTGTGTTAACCTTATCCACTGGTTTTCGAAGTTCTGTAGATGCCAAATCGAGGAAATAAGATAGAAAGTCGGATTGGCTCAGAAAAAAGTAGTGTTTCATGGCATGTAATCGCGCAGGTAACGCATATGTTGTCAATAACAAGTTCAACAGAAATTTGTTCGCATACACGTATGCGTCATTGATATTATCCACGAATCGGGGGTCGTCGAAGGTGATTGGTACGTTAGTGATAGCTTTGCTGATGTCGACTCCCCCACATTCGCGGACAACGTTGAGGTATTTTCCAGCAAGTAAAACTCGGTGCTGCAAGCTTGCAAGCTGTGGCGGTATGTTGTCTCGCAATGTATACCGTCTCTCCCAATAGTCATCTGTATAATCCTCTGAAAGGCGCTCCAGTCTCATACTTTTCTGCTCTTTGACTAAGAACTCGCCATACAAGTCTTTGATAACACCGTGATAAAGCCATTCATTCAGCATCCGCATATAGGGGCGGCTGGCATCTCGTAACAAAGAGGTGAGGATCGCTCGAGCAGCCGGGTCTCCTGAGAATGCTTCTAGACGCTTGGTGGTCAAACCTAGGACACTCCCACCTTTGCACACCGTCTTGTTTCTGCCGGTGGATGGAAGATCGCCACTTTGCAACGCTTCCAGAATGTCCTTTATATCAGACTCCATATCCGAATGTTCATCGTCATCGGAAAGAGAACTTCGCGTCAGAATGGCTTGGGCGAGAGAGTACACTTGACTCATTAGGTGGCGTGTTGAAAACGTATGCACATTCAAAACGTGCAAGGTAAATGATGGGTTACAGAGAAATTGGGTTTCTAGCTGAGCGACTAGGGCCAAATAATCGCACATCAGCTTTCTTATAGTAGCAGTCAAGGCTTGATTTACTACCCCGAGTTCAGCGCGACCTTGCACGTCGATAAATGATTGAAGTGCGCCGTAATGGGTCGCTATTTCCAGGATCTCAATTGTCAGGTCTCGCAGACTTGGGTCCAAACCTGGAAGGATGACAAAGATTGGACCTGATAGACGGTCTTCTTCGGCGGAAGGATTATAGGTCTTTGCCAAATGGATATATTGACCTTCGTATCCCATGAGTACCATAAGAAGATCTTCTATAATAGTGGCTTCCTGGGCTTCTAGTGACAAAACTCGTAACTCTACTGGCTGTAATGAAATCGGTGACTGTGAGGCTTTCGGTGGAAGAGATATTCGGGATGCTAGGGGCGCACTCGTTGGGGCGATCAAGGATACCTCCGGACTCCATACTGCTAAATGATTCTGTGAGTCAGGTTCAATTGAACGAGGTTGAGAAAGACGGCTCACGACGTGATATCTCTATCTCGGGCTTGCTTGCTTTTACTTTTGGTCGTGAGCTACTGCTTGGTTTGGTACCTATATCTGTTGGTCGAACATGCTTAGGCTGATCGCCTGCCGGTCGCGTTCGCTGGTCCGAACTGCTTGTACGCCTAGTCAGAGTCTCTGTGACTGCGACTTTTTGCGTTCTGCGTTCTCTCGTACGCTGCGAGTTCAAATCAGTTCTGCGATGAGTCGTAGAGCTAGAAGACTGCGCAGAAACGCGTTCTGTGGCGGGTACATCCTCAGCCATCGGTTGTTGACGTGCATTGCGGTTGTTCATAGCCGGCTGATCGCCGTGAAAAGGTCTATCGTTAGATGAGGAGAACATTGCGTTATCACATACAATAATGTTATAATGCTCAAACTCGAAACATTGCGTTGCACGCGTCGTAGCGTGTTGTTTATTTTGTTGGTAACTCAGCACGTGACCGCAGAGGTCAACGTATTGTTGGTATTACAGGAGAGTGAGAGTACTTCAATAGATAATGGGTATCCTACCACATGTTCTGGTAGTCTAACGAGCTAGTTAAGAGGTTGAGACTATATGCCTCGTGGCGTATCACGTGATTATGCATTGAGTCCCAACATATATGCTTATTTATAATAAGCTAGCGGATTGTTCATAAAAGTAAACACTCCGGACTTATTATTCAATCAAAAAGATATTAAATGGAGAATGTAGAATCTATTGATATATAAAAAATGAAAAATCTGAATGTTTAAGTCTATTTTGTATATACTCGACTCTCTCCTACCAGTGCTCAGATACCGTTTGGTCGGTCTCCCTCTACTACCCCCCACCAAACGCACCCTAACCCGGGATTTGGGTGGGGCGTGTTTTGCCAGGATCTTCAACCAATAACTGAACCCAGTTTTGATGCCAGAAGGTTCCACAGGCAAGAACAGATATCTTAGTTGGCTCGAACAAACTTCCCGCGGACCCGCTAAATAGGGTTCATTTAGGGGGGGATAGTATGGTCTATAAACCAAGATATTTCATACAACCTGGCATCCCAGAAGGATATCTGGAAACGAATAGCAGCCGACGCCAATAACGAAAATTGCTGCTGCATCCTGGTCCTTTCACTCATCTGGCCCGGTAAGCGGTTCGTGGGAAGACGGAATGAATCGTGTTGTGAGATTGGGCTCTGTTTCGCACGTGTGGTCAAAGGGCCACATTGGACGCCGTATACGGTGATGTCCCAATCGCCCAATATCTTGATCGACACCTCCGGGGGTGAGGCCAATGATCCAACCCTTAGCCATGTCGTACAGCTCTGGCTCCAAGTACCCAATCTTGACAATGACAATGTCGGCGGAGCGTGGATCGAGGTTCAAGTCGGTGAAATCATGCTCGTGATGATATGGCTTTGGCTTTTGGGTGATGATGGCGGAAACGCTTCCGATCTGCACTACAGCCTCAATATTGGCGAACTTGTCCCCCTGCTTGATCGAATGCACCCGACCGGTGAGTGTAAGCGGGCCAGCATGTATCTTGTCGACTTCAGCACCAGCCGTAATTGTAACAGTGGCCCCAACGCCAGCCTCCATGACGGTTTGTATAGCTGCTTGACCGGGTACACTTGCGTATATGACTTTGGGTCCAGAGACACTTTGGAATTCGGGACGAGCAAGCAGCTGGGTTAGGCCCCAGGAAACATCACCAGAACCTCCTGCTGTTGGATTGTCACCCGAGTCGGAGATGAAAAATGGGCGGGAACTGGCCCCAGATGACAATGCAGTATCCAGACACACCTTGAAGGAGCCAGTTGGCGCAACAAATTGAAATTCTTGGTGGGCGTCCCAGAATATTCGTGCAAGTCTCTCGGCACCTGCAGACACAGCAGCGTTGTCCCATCCAGTGACCACTACCACAGCCCGGTTTCGAGGCTCGTCCGCCCAGGCATATCCAACCCAAATTGCCGCATCTAAGACGCCTGTAATTGCCTCAACTTTGGGGACTGCAGCATAAAGACGCTTGGCGGGTTCGACACGCGTCGAGGTTTGTTCTCCGGGAAGGAGGACTGGCACAGGAATCCATGCTTTGATCGGACGCAAAATCCCAGATCCTTGAGACTTGGTTAACAGCTCGACTAAGTTGCGACAAGTGCGTTCTCTGGTTTCGCGGACGTCTACATGCGGCGCTGTCCGGTAGCATGTAATGAGATCTGTCTGATGAACAAGCTCGCGGGAGACATTCCCATGCAAGTCCATGGAGGCAGCTACGATCACATCTGGCCCAATAACTTCTCGAATACGGCGCAAAAGCTCAAACTCGACATCATCTAGTCCTTCCACACACATGGCGCCATGAATATCATACCACAGCCCACTGTTCAAAAGCGAAGAGTTAGCATTTCATTTCCGAATTAGAGTATATCACAGATTGGCGACGTCTGAAGTTCTGGTACAACTCAGAAAACTCGAGCTGAGAATCGATGATGCCCAAAATATTCTCATCTTGTTCACTTACTGAATTGCTCCAGTCGAGCATATCTTAGAAAGTCGGTCTATGATTTCGCCAGCGAGTTCCTCAAACGCAGCTCGTGTTACGACCCCACCAGGCATCGCATGCCCGATCAACGCACCCTGCCACTCAGCCGCATCGCCCAAAGACGTCCCCGGGCGGATAAACTCATGGTAATCGAAAATCTCACTCCCGCGTCGTGGGTGAAATGCCGGTGCTAGAGTTCGAGATGGAGTAAAGGTCGAAGTTTCGCAGGCCAACCCCGCGATAGCAATTTTGGGTTTGGCTGACATCGCAAATCCTCGGGTGAGGCGGTATCAGATCTATATGGGGTTCTCAGGGACCCTTGACGATTACAGCATGGATTTCATCGGCTTTATACGCGCGGATTGACATTAATAACGTAAATGTTTAGGCGCCGTTGAAGTCTTTCGGGTGAGATGTCCCGGTTAAGGCAAGTCCTTAGCAGTGCACCAATCCCCGGATTCCAAGATTACCCCACTCTTGCTATCGAAGGTGCTGATCTGCAAGCCGATTGCAACGCTGGATAAATGGGGTCTGTGCTGCATCAAGGAAGCTTGTTGGGTTCTTATCGCGATGCTTAGACGGTAAGTAGGGTAGAGATATCTTATATCAATCGGACTGTGTCCGCCAAGCTCCAGCTCAGTCTCGTCTTTCTTATATTGAAGGTGTCAAAATGTTGAAAAAGACAGTGACAGGAACATGGCTACCAGCGTGGGTACCGGAATCCACCCTTACCCTCTCATTCTTGCTCATGATCTGCTCGGTGGTTCAGTCCTGCGTAAGTCATCAATTTTCCCTCCGTAATCTTTCACACCGTGACTAACTTCTCTTAGACAGGTGGCTATGATGGATCAATGTTAAACGGTCTCAATATTCTACCATCATATACCGACTATTTCCATTTGAACCCCGTGACTACCGGTCTCAATACCGCATCCGTGTTCATCGGAGGAATCCTCGGCCCACTGGTGTCTGGTGTCGTTTCTGACCGCTTGGGGCGTCGCCCAGCTATTTTCTGGGGATCTGCCATAACTTTGATAGGGGTTCTTCTACAAACTGCCGCGCAAAATGTTGGCATGTTTGTCGTTGCCCGAATCATCCTCGGATTTGGGTCTGCTCTTTCGGGAATCGCAGGCGGGGTCTACCTCTCGGAGACATTCCCCAGCCGGTGGCGAGCATGGGGAGTGGGTTTACTCAACGATTTCTATTAGTGAGTTCAGGAATCATTATACTCATTTGAGAAATGACGCTTACAATTACAGTGTCGGTGCTTTGATCGCAGCGGGGATTACTCTGGGCACAGGTCAATGGCAATCAACCTGGGCTTGGAGACTACCTTCGCTTTTTCAGGGCGTTTTCTCATTTCTCTGCATCCTCATATTACCTTTCATGTGAGCTAGCACTTCTTTCGATTGGCTTCTTTCATTCCAAGCCTTACTGACCAAACAGCCCAGAGTCCCCCCGATGGCTTGCGCACGAGGATTATTTTGAAGTAGCTCGCACCGTGGTTGCGCAGACCAACTCAAACGGCGATATTTCTGATCCAGTGGCAGTCGCTGTGTATAAGGAGATCATAGACACCATTGCGTGGGAGAAACAAGAGGGTCGCACCATGAGCCCAAAGGAGATTGTGAAGACTCCGGTGGCAAGGAAGCGTCTACTGATCGGAATGTCGCCGGCCCCTTCTCTTGTATTGCTGGAAACATCATTGCGTCATATTATCTCGGTCCGGAACTCGACACTGCTGGTATAACGGATCCAAACGACCAATTGAAAGCTGTGAGTCTTGTAGTCAAATGTCTATTTCTCAGTACTAACTTATGATTAGAACGTCGTACTTAATGTGTGGTGCCTTGGTTGTTCCATTTTCGGAACTCACCTCCTTGCAAATTGGGGTCGTAAGCCCACTGCAATTCTCTCTCAGTGCCTTCTGGTTGCTTGTCTCTTCATCATTGGAGGACTCTCAAAGAAGTATGCCGATAACCCGGATGGTGCTTCTAAGTCACTCGTCTACGGTGACGTAGCGGTCATGTTTCTCTTTCAAGGCTTCTACTCGATTGCTTGGACGCCGTTGCTATATTTATATCCACCAGAGGTTATGAACTACTCCATCCGAGCCAATGGATTAGCCTTTTCGCAGCTTGCATTGAATGCTTTTGCGTATGTATTCATCTCATACTCCAAGTTTTATTGCTAACGCCGGATTCTTAGGCTCGTGTTTGTATTCATCATGCCCATCGGTCTCAACAATATCGGCTGGAAAATGTATATGGTCAACGCGAGCTGGGATATTGTCATAGTAGGCCTCATTGCATATTTCTGGATCGAAACGAAAGGCAAGACTCTCGAGGAAATAGATGCTATTTTTGAGGGGGAAAAGCACTCTTCCGTACCAGATGTGGAGGCGATTCGCAGGGGCGAGGCAGAGCTAGACGTTGGCAAGATTAATGTGGAGGTGGATCAGAAGCTCAAAGGGCTTTGAAGATGCAGAAACTCGGAAACGCGATAGCTTGGTTTACATGGCAGATGTGTACAGTATCCAAGACTCTTAATATCTTTTGAGTACAGCTTATACTGTAATAAAGTACCACAAGATTTCGGCGGACGTATGGAGCCGGGCTAACAGAATTAAATCGAGTTTTGGACAGCGTGGGTATATCCCGTGTTTCAATTTCCCAGAGATCATTGATTGGTAACACGCTCGAGTCATCTACCCTCTTTGCAGCGTCTTCAATAGTGGGGATGAATACTTTTCGTTTTCGCAGTCTCACCGCCACTTTTAGCGCCACGGAGGTGGGGTGAAAATAGCTCAGAATCCACAGGAATCATTTATGACGAATCTTGGATGGCGGTTGCAATTTGATCGACCCGTACTGCTCGATCTTAGGTTCTTGCAATTTTCTTGATCTGGCTCGCGTGAGCTCCAACGTTATTATGCCCGCCACTCTTTCTATCCTCTCGCCAGAAATCCAACTAGAAGTGGCGAATTACTTGAGATTAGAGTTGGAAACTCTAAAGTCCTGGAGCTGCACTTCTCGAGGGTTCCATTCTTTGCTTATCCCGCGACTCTTTGAGGTTCTCACTTTGCGGAATACCGAAGAAAGTGGATCTGCCGTGTATCAAATCATCGAAAAATACGGCTCGTATATAAAGAAAATTCACTTCGAAGGCAACATTCCTCCACGCCGACAGGAGAAAAACGCTGTTGATATTATCAATGTATTTCCACAAACTGTGGATTCCATAATCTCGAATTTGAATCGAATTCCAACCTTAGACACCGTTCATATAAGATTTTGTATCGATTTCTACGATGCGAATTTCGACGACGACTTCTATATTTTCGAGGAGGTGGAGAGTCAACAGGAGATTGATGAGGCCGAAACCAGCGAGCCTTGGAGGGCACTCATGGCAAAGACGTACACTGCATTGGCACAAAACACAAACCCCGACTTCAAAACTCTTGTCCTCGAAAACCTCGTTCCCAAAGAAGTGTCTGCTTTCAGCACAGTGTCGTTCCACAACTTTTTGGGTAAACTTCAGCGCTTCGAGCTCTCGATATACGGGGCCGATAACGGTGCCGGGTGGAAGATGAGCGGGCTCGCAGGATTTCAAGCATTTGTCTCGAAGCTTGATACGTGGTTCTTCAACCATTTGACCGCGGTCACTGATATTGCCATTCACGCACATGAAGACGGACGCCTAGGCGGCAGATATACGGATCTTCCCCTCTACGAAATGCAAATGCCAGCGGTCAAGAATCTCCGCCTAAGACATGTGTTCCTTTGTCCTGGGCTTAAAAGATTTCTGGTCAGCCACGCGGGTACCCTGGAAATCCTTGAGCTGAACGACTGTTACGCTTACGACGAAGACTATAGGATCTTTTGGGACTATTTTTTCACGTCACTAGTCGAAGCAAGGCCGAAGAAGTTGCGAAGCGTGAAGATCTTACCAGCCGAGCTCCCAATGAATCACAACGATTTCCTGGTGGACAAGATAAAAACACCGGACACTGAGGAGGTGGCTGAGATCCGTCGGATCCTGCAGAACGACAGCACGCAAAGGCTTTTTGCGTACGCAAACATTAATGAAAAGTACAGCGACCTGTACGAAGATGAGAATGAAAATTTGAGACGTTTTCAGAGGGGGGATGATCAGCGGGCTTATGCTAGCCTCATGGATATTGTGAAGGCAAATGCGTTGGAATACGAAGGACGTTAAGTCTACAGGGTCCTGTTGTGGTGTTGATGGCTAAGCATGGGCATCGTGGTATTTAAACTCGCAACTTGTTTGTTAAAGTGTCAAAGATTTTGATGGGCAAATACTGACTCCGCTTCGCCCACTTCCGGGAGGACTTTCGCCACAAAGAGTTTCTCGAAAATAAAGTTAGGGATTATTACAAACCTCGCTACATATTCCCAGTCTCCTACCTGTCATCGGGGAAACATTTCAGCCAGACATCTAAAGCTCTTGAGAACAGTTCCAACGCAGAATCAACAGGTCTCGTCTCATTCACATGTCTCTCTTTTCTCAAGTCACTACAATGAACTTCACCAGGATACACCAGCCCCTAACACAGCATTTCCATCTGGTGCCTCGTTACAAAGGGGCACTTCCGTGGTCATGTGTCTGTCTTTGGCATCCGGATTGATGTCTGCTGTTGAATGTACGCCAAGTGCCCTCCATGGATCCAGTGCTCCATCCGTGAACATAGTATTTGAAGGCTTCATGCTCCACCCGCCGTATCTAAGGATCGCATCAACATCTGGCTGCTCCGGCACAAAAGGAAGCCGGTCGTGACAGAAGTGCTTTGCATGATTTGTGATGTCATAGAATCTGGAGAGCAAGTTCGTAGGACTTGGATAGCTCGAGACTTGGAACTGAGCATTTTGGCTACAGAGTTGCCAGGCCCAAGATATCTCGTCGTGGCGAATCCTCCAGTTCCGTGGAAATTGTTCGGCCGCGCGTATTGATTTTTGTATCAGGGAAAATAAGTAAGCGTAAAAGGCTTTCTCGTCACCGTAAGTTGATGCTACGCCTGCATTGGTGAAGTTTGAGTCCAAAGTGTTATTGCTTATCACCGAGATTGGCGAGTCCATCGTAAAGCCGCTGAAATTTGAGGGGTTCCAGAGCTCTATTTCATTACAAAAGTCGCCCAGTGCCCCATTGTATCCACTTATTTGGAATGTAGGCATGCCACGTTGAAAAGGATAAGCCAGAATCGATGCAATATTCCACCTCGTCATACTTTCAGGATTTTCAAAATGGAGGCCCTGCTTTGGGTCTGCACTGTTGGCCAGGAAAACAGCTCGTCGAAAGAGGGCGATCTCCTCTTCATTGCCGTGAATGAGAATCCCATCGGCGTATGTAATTGCTGCATGGACGTCTGCTGAGCAGTTCTTAGGCATCGTTTGCAAAATTGTATTCCAATAGACTGGATTCTCAACCTGGGCTTGTACAGGTGCACTTGAAGCCCAGCTCGCGAAGAACACATCTGGATTTCTCTGCCGTATCATAGCCGCCCGCATGCCCGGATAGCTCCCACCGATCCAAACCCAAGGTGTTGAATCCGAACCCAGATTCTCGAATCCAACACGCTGGAAGTTTCGGGCGAAGTAAACGGCATCTTGCAAAGCTTGCTCGTTGGTCAGGTATTTGTAGGCGTCGTACCCATCATATGCGACGCCTGATTTCTCATCGAATGCAAAGGGCATACTTTCGCCATAAAATCGATGCTCCCACATCATGGCGATGCCGCGATAGCGACGTGCCAGCTCTAACGGCGCAAATAAGAGGTTCTTTCCAGTCAGTACCCTAGCAGCGCCGTCGCTGAGACCAGCTTCGCCGCCATCGAAGAAGAAAATTGGGCCGCCTTTCTCGTAGTGAGTGTCATTGATCCAATATCTGTTTTTGAACGTCCGGATATCCGAGGTATTGAAATGGTCGAGGGGCAGGTCGATGACTTGGGCCGTGGGGTTGGGGTTGATTGCTTTTGGTCGAAGAGCGGTTGATATTACCCCGCATAGCCTTGGATAGACAAAAGGACCACGCCACTCCACACAGAGAAGTAACAACAGACAAGTTACCAATACCTTCAGAGACGTTCTGAAAGGGGCTTGGTATTTCAGATGCGTGGACGACTTGGTGTCTCTATTCTGCGGCGTAGACGATTTGAGATCCGTACCGTCACAATGATTTGAGTGCCGGGATGTCATCACTGATATAGGCTGAACAAGCTATTCGTTGCCACTGTCAGTGTTTTCCATCGTCTTATGTGATGACTGATCTTCTTATGGTGAAGTGGGAGGGAGAGTGCGGCACAGTTGAGCGGGGTACTATAAGCCTAAACGAATGCAACCCCTTTCGGGCCGTTTCAAAGGCCAATCGCAGAAGATCATCGCCAGAAGAACATGCGTCTAGAACTGGTCACGAAAAGGGTTTTTGGGGGCCCTATTTGAGTCTATAGATAGTGAAATTTACAACTTCATATGAACAATCCACCCGCAAGCGATACTCACTCATGGGTGAATGCTATGTCTACAGGCTGATGAAAAGATAGTCGATGGGCACGTTAACTCTGAGCGAACTTTGTAAGCGCCTATTTGACATTATCTAAGATTTTTATGCCATTTCCAATCTGTTTATAATTACAACAACCACGTCTCTTAATTATTGAGTCAATCTGCTTTTGTAATATTCTACATGCACAATACATTCCAGCCTTATAACAGCTCCGCCAGAGATTTCTTACTTATTATTACAAAAAGTATAAGCAAGAGCCAGGGGTAGTTATTTGTCAAGTTCAGCATCCCATCAAAATCACGGCAGCTCGGCGGTAAAATTAAAACCCAATCCATGATCCGACGGGCTTGGTAAAAACGATACTTCTTTGATCCTAAACTCCTTCCAGAACTCGTGGCACTCTGGCGTCATTAGCATTTGATACAAATCTAGCTATCGATTACATACCAGCCGAGCTGTAAAACTCAAGAACGAGCCCCCTGACACTCTTACTCGTCGATCTATCTTGCATCCTGCCAAACGCTGGTTCGGACGAGCTTTCGAACGAATTTATGGTCGCAACGCTGCCTTGGGTATTTCGTCGCGAGAGACCCTTCGCGAGGGACAGCGATTTGCCGTCGTGGCTTTCGAGCCGAAGGGTGCTGGCTTTCTTGCCTGGCTCTTTAGGATCTTTGAAAATACTCACTAGGGGTGTCAGAAGTGTAAGGAGCGACGAGTAGAAATAACTTACCTGGCCATTCTACAAACCCGTACTTTTGATTTGAACTATGGCGGAAATATAGGATATATCTGCAGCCATTGAACGGGTCAAGCAGGATACGGACGGTCCCTTGGCGGCATTGTGCGTCATCGTCTGTGGATTTGATATACTTGACATCGACGCAGTGTTTTACTGTTTTGTTTAACAGCAGCCCTTGAAACTCTAAAAAGTCTGTCCGACGGTCAACACAGAATATATATTGAAAATGGAGCGATAGGTACCTTTTTGGTTGTTGAATTTGTAAATTGGAGGAGATTGAAATCGCGAAACTCTATTACACTTCGTAATCTTGAGGTTATGAGCTCCTTGGAACTGGGTGCGATATCTTTGGGTCTTTTCAACATGGGCATTATCTAAGAAGGGTTTCATGGAAGTTTCTGTCGGGGATGCTGCCCTCAGATCAATGGAGTGCCGAATTTCTGTCGTTCCGTCCTCGGTAGTTGCGGTAATTGAATGGACATCACCGTCATCAAACCTCGAAATCGAATGAATAACAGCATTTACAACATGCATTGGATAAGATCTAAGAAATGGGTGAGCAGTAGTCCAGTACTTCGGGCCTTTTAGCAGCTCACATATGAACCGGGAGATAGTGATCGAGGCGGAAAGATTGCGAAGGAGATGCCGAGGAAGCTGAAAGGCTCCTTGTGTGGGATGAAGGTCCTGAGAGGTTCGGTGACGATGATATACCCCCTCCATTACTTCCAGGGCTGCTGCGTGGTGGTCCATGCCAGCCATCAGAAGGAGATGGGCGCGGATACGCCGACGTAGAAGGCCTCCTGGTGGGTATAGGAATCGGCATTGGATTTGGCAGAGTTGCGGGAGTTGGGGTCAACAGACGGCCTGGATGCAGGATTTCCCGTTCAATGCGCTCTTCCAAGTTATTCCAGGCTTCAAGTTCCTGTCGTAGGGCGCTCTCAGGTTCAAGGATCATAGTTGTACTATAATTTAGGGGATGGTTCGTGATACCAACTGCATGACCGATTTGGTCTCTCATATCTTGAAGACGGTTGAGAAGAGGTTGGGTGGCCGACGTGATACGTTGTCGAGCACCAGATTCGGGAATGCTCTCCATAGTGTCGACTCGACCAATTCTCATCGACATATTATCTAGTCGCATTGAGATAAGTCCGCGAATTTCATTTTGATCAAATGGACTCGCGGCTTGGTTGTACGTGACGGCTGGTGAAACAGCTGCATATTCTGCATTGTCGTGATAGCTCCTTGGACTCCACGGAAGGCCGGCGCGACGAGATGGGCCTTCGAGAGCTCCAAGGGGTTGAGGCGGGCGCAGTGCTTGCTCGAACTGCCTCAACATAGCAAAATCGATATCATCTGTATCGGGCCCTGGTTCAAGAGGATAGGTGACCCGTTTCAGATTGAGGGTGATGAGTGAGACCAAGTCGAGATGCGAAGAAACGAGTTTGAGATTTGATGATAGCAATTCAGCATTGGATGTCCTGGATACAGTCAATATAAGATTGAAAATCAAGAGCTGGATCAGTACCTAAAAGTGTCCCTTATATCCTGTACAGCATCATGGGTGTTGATAGCCACGGTATGGGTTGCGGCCGTAACGTCATACTAGATCACCCGGAATTAGTCTTTGCATTGCCAAAATAGGTTCAACGAAGAAAACAACGAAGATAAATGCTGGTAACGTAGCTACTGCGGTGGGAAGTACGAAAAGAGAAATAATAACTTGTCGAAGGAAAAATCGGAATCAAATTTAAAGAGCGCCATGTTCCTTACAGTGGCGAGTTGCAGGAAGAATTGTAGCTTTCCTCGAAGTTTTTCCACTTCTTTTCGTTCAAATGGCCAGGAAACTTGCTGGTATAATGACACAATCTGGTTTTGTGAGAATGTAACCCTCTGTAGCCACGTTGAACGACTTTGTCGAATTGCTTTGGTGTTCGGGTTGGCGTGTTGAATAAGGCTCATATGCCTTTTGAGAAAGAGGGTACATTGCTCCCGAAGCTGTTGATTTGATGCTGCGAGACGACTATCGCTAGCACAAGCTGCTTTTCTTTTTCCCCAATCCTCTAGACGATTAACAATGTGGGCAAATTCGTCAAAAAACTGGGATGCCTCAAACCGTGCGTTCAAAGGGCCGTCTGACACTGCTTCCCAGACGTCCCAAACAACTTTCAAGCCCGCAATGACATCTCCAATAGACCACCCGAAGCTCATAATGGAATGAATGGAACTTCCCAAATAGGTGGAGCCATGAAACGAAATGATAGAGCGGGCTCGCAGAGGTAGGAGCTTTCAGGACCTTGTGTAGGGCTGAAATGTGGCTCCCGGAAAACGGGTGTGAGGGATGCACAAGGTAGTTAGGGGCGATGTGCACGGTAAGGTCAATACGCACACCCAAGTGTCGCGTGCCCACTATACCTTACCAGCTGTTGATATATCGAAACGAAAAATGGTGAAAAGAACGAAGCTTCCTGCAATGTCTATACAGCGTACTTGCTTCACGTACTTCGGGGCCCTGTGTCTGACAAAAAAATGCCACTAACAACTGTGACTGTGACTCCCTCTGCGATTATGAACGTCGGAGGCTGAGCTTGAGACAGACATGAGAATGAGAGGCCGAGCCATCACTTGATGCTGGCTTGCCCGGCGTGAGTGCGAAGCGTTTAAAACACAGCACATAACTGGGGAAGGCTTCCGTCTGAGTTTGGCTGTGGCGTTATGTGCTGAAATGGGACACCGAGAAGAGATGCAGTTATGAGAGAAAGTGTTGCTCCTGGATGTGGTTCTGGTGGTTGTCGCAAGCGAATGAAATCAGGGGAGCCCCCCACGTGTTGAGTTCGCTTGGCTAGGACCACAGGCTAATTTTATCTCACCCCCTGAATTTCATGTCAACCTCTGCCTTCTCAATATTCCGATATTCAGTCAGCACCCCGATCCAGATTCAGATGCGCTGCAAGTATTGATTCAAGGGGACCGGGAAAATGTTTGCCTGGGCCCTGGGCAGTGTGCACGTGTGCAGTCTATCTCATTCTTTCTCAATGATGGATATGCCAATCACTGCTTTTATATCCGAGAAAGTGCATCCAGGCTATTAAAATACGCCCGTCTCACGCTGCCTTGTGAATACATACATGCAGCTCCCAGAGTGGACGTGAAACGGCGCGGGTAGGGTAAAATGGCTGCCGCTTTCCGCGATACTAGATTCATACCGATGCAGCAGAGCGCCTGCTATGAGGAGCGAAGCGCTACGGTGGTCTTCTTTCCCTCGTGTGGTGGCAGTGCACCACGCTGCTGATGTCTTCGCCGCTAGAGGCTGTCACCAACCTCACAAGAGTGCCTTGGACTACGAGCCTCTCCAGCTGAACTTATTCTGCACATTCTGCTGCAACGCAACTGTTAAGTTCTAATTGTATCCATCACTATCTTTATATGATGTCTTCAACTGTTTTTCAGGTTCAAATAGCTTAACTTCGAATCACCAAGACTCTAATTTAAAACTTCATTGCTAGCACGAGGCTGCACGAGGCTACATCGGCCGAGAACTAGCTAGCACTTCCCAATCGAATATGGTTCTCTGGGGGTTCAAATGGTTGAAGCTCTTCCTCAATCCCTTTGCCAAAGATGACTTTGGTCACATCAGCGTACAAATCTGGCAACACCACATCTATCACTACGCTAATTAAACTTGCAGGAAACTGACCGCAGGAAATATATGCTTGGACGACTTGAGGATGCCGAATTCTCAGAATGGTCGTGGGTGGTTGTGGTGGCCGGCGTGGGCTTCTTCACTGACGCCTACTCCATATTTTCTATCAACTTTGTATTATTTATTATTGGAGTCGTTTACTACGACGGCACGATGCCCCATAATTATGAGACTGCTATTAGTGTCGTCACTCTTGGAGGATCAATCATCGGACAAATTGCATTCGGGCTCGGAGCTGATATTTGGGGAAGGCGAAAAATGTATGGGCTCGAGGTACGTCAGAATCTGCCCTTGTTTCTATAGTCATTTGGGAGCCGAGTCTTTCAAGAGTATAATATCTGTCGGGAGCTCGCTTCCTCGGTCCCCAAAATTCTTTACAGAGCTCCATACTGAATTGTCACATATAGTTGATCATTACCATTGGAGCCACAGTAGGTGTCGTGATGTCTTCGACAGGTAACAATGAATCCATGTCACTTATAGTTTGCCTATTGGTTTGGCGATTTGCACTTGGGATTGGAATAGGTAACTCCACTTTTCATTTTTACGTTTCAACGCAGAGCAATTATCTTAGCTTCAACATCCAATTAGCGACCATTTGCTAACTTCAGGTTCTTTCAGGTGCTGATTATCCATTAAGTGCTGTCATTTGCTCTGAGTAAGCTCTTTTCTCCTTCACTTACGCCTCCTCTAACGTAACCTGCAGGTTTGCGCCCACTCGTCTCAGGGGAAGGATGTTGACCCTAGTCTTCATGTGCCAACCCCTTGGGCAACTAGCAGCAACACTTGTTACTTTAATTGCTGCCGTCAATCAACACGAAAGTGTCCCCTCGGACTCAACACTCCAAAGTTGCAATAACCAATGCAAACAAACACTCGATTCAATATGGCGCTGGATCATAGGCGTAGGCGTCATCCCAGCTGTCATAGCTTTATGGTTCCGTCTCACTATCATCGAATCGCCCAGATACACCGCGGATGTGGGCCGAGATAGCCGCAAGGCAGCTTCGGAGCTTGACCGGTACCTCTTAGAGCAGGCTCGAACTGCTGCATCCTCTACGACATCTATCAACTTGCATCCGCAAAATGGCGAAAGTTATCCGCTGAGACGGGCATCTTCAGGGGCGGTCAGTGTTGTTGATACTTCACCCAGACAGCGTTCTCAATCACCATACGGCATCAATCGCTCTCCAATGTATCCAGCAGCAGATCATACTGAGGGAATTTATTTACAAAAAGCGCCCTCCAGAACCGTGAGCGAAGTCGGGTCTACTTCACGCAATAGGTCGCCAATGGAACCTTCAACCGTCCATGAAATGCAGAGCCCGGATGCTGTAAATCCGGATTTGCCACCTATTCCGTCATGGAAAGATTTTAAGAAATATTTCTGGCATGACGGAAACTTTCGAACACTCATGGCAACCTCTTTCTGTTGGTTTTGTGTAGATCTACCGTTTTATGGTCTTGGAATGAACAACCCTCGTATTATCAGTGCTATTTGGTACGGAAAAAATGCACCTCCGGAAAAGCTGTACCCCCTTTTGCTGCATACGGTTTGGCAAACTTTGGTGGTTGTATCACTGGGAGCTATCATTGGATGTCTAATCACCTTTGTGGCCATCGATAAACTCGGGAGACGGAACATTCAGATAATCGGCTTTTTCTGGCTGTTCATTCTCTTCGTCGTCATCGGAGGGTCTTTCAACCACCTATACGAAAATGGCGGATCTTCCGCGACCATTGTGCTTTATATTCTTTGCCAGATATTTTTCAACTTTGGTAAGTCTAACACTCTCCAGTACTGATCTCCTCAGCACGCTAATTCTTTCCAGGCCCAAACACAACCACTTATATAGTATGTTCACTTTTTCTAAGCACGTCACGTGCCAACATGCTGACGCTTCTCAGATGCCCGCAGAGCTTTTCCCCACACGATACCGCGGCCTATGCCATGGCATCTCCGCCGCTTTCGGAAAGCTGGGCTCTGTCGTGGCGCAGATATTCCTAGCCTATATCAACTACGGGCATGGCATCAACTACAGCAAAATCCACAAATGGCTGCCGTATTCCCTTCTCATGTGCGTTCCTCACCCCCCGATATCATGAACAGTATTGACATTACTCAGCTTTTCCATTTTCATGCTCCTCGGTCTTCTGACGACGGTCAAATGGATCCCAGGTCAAGAGCTGGGAAGCGACGGGAAAGTGAAGACGCTCGAGGAGTGGGAAGCTGGCCGCGATACTCCAAACCGGTTTGCACAGACGGCAATGGCGAAGATTGTGGAGCGGGTGTGGAAGAGGGTGGTAAGAGTTGCGGACCGGGTTTATCTGTTTGTGGATGGGCTGGCGGGGGGTGAAGAGAAGGAGAGGCGGGAGCAGGAGAGAGAGCGTGTGGCG
>QGMK01000167.1:0-37722 GCA_007825345.1 Lachnellula suecica | reverse complement strand
GGTACGAAGAAAGAGAGGCTGAACAGGACGTGGGAGTTGAGATCAAGAGTTGATAGCCCACGTGTAGTAAGCTTTTGTTGGAGTTGTCGCAACATTTTTACCCCTCCAACCCCCCGCCAATTTTAGGCGAGAAACTTGCAGGGGTCTACTTGCCCCCTAAGTTCAATAAGTCAAACCAATTACATTAATTCAAGGAAGGCTACTACATAATGAGTTCATTGGAGCTAAGCATTTCATATTTCTAGACCCGCTCGCGGTCCTATCTCAAGTCAAAAGGTCCAACAACCTTCCTTCATTCCAACCCTGTCCATACGACCAATCTGGTCCCCAAATGTTCATCTCCTAAATCACATCAACATATACAAAGCCTTCACTGCCTTCTCCGCAGCAGCAATATGCCAAGGCCTCCCATCCTTAACAGGATCCACAACCCCTCTAGCCCTAGCCAGCGTCGCCAGCCCTCTATAATATCCCAGTATCTCCCTGAGCAGACTCTCATGAAAAGTCCTGGGATTCCCAACTACCTCACTATATACAACATTCACTTCCATAACGATGGGCGGGTCATCGCTGTTTGTTCCGCCTCTTTTGATTAGGTACCCGCTTATAAGTGCGGGGTTTAGTTCTAGCAGGGAGTTGGAGTTGTTGAGCCGGTGCGAGAGCACGGCGCCCCAGCTCTGGTCTGTATAATCCACCAGGCGAGCATCGGCATCGGGTTCAGCTGGCTCGTTGGATGGTGCCGCACCGCCATCGCGGGCTGGCGTGGATGTGTTTTCGGGGGAGACGATTGAGTGCTGGGGCGTGGAGACGGGTGTTGTTGATTGTGTGGAATTCCCGTTCGGCGTCAGGGTGAGAGCTGGGGGTAATAGTCGCAAGGATGGGTCTGTCTGCACGGTGATAAGTGTTAGGCTCACTTGTGCGTATGTCTCTGCTGATGCGAACGAGGTCCAGAAATCAATTTCCGAGGGATCCATAACTCCGACTCTTGCAATCATCACTCTCCAGTGGATCTTCTTGTGAGAGATGAAGTCGAGCGTCGTCTCCCAAATCTCGCTGGCAATCTCATAGAATGGTCTTGATATCGGTTCGTTCTTGCGGCCAAGACAGTAAGAGGCTGTCATTTGTTGGGTTCCTCTGTTGTCTGTCCATACTGCCGTAACCCACCTATCATCAATGCTCTGTGCGTACGCGATATGAAGGCACGTGTTCTCTTGAAGCACGGATGCTGACGGAGTAGAGTTTAGTTTGAAATCGATACTTTTAGGGAGAGGCTGCTCCAACATTATCCCCGGGCTCGAAGACGACGACGTAAAATCTATGCAGCGATCATATACTTCCATCGCCAGCCGTGCATACTCGGAAGGTAGCGGTGCGACGATCGACGTTGGAGAGGATATAAAGTCCAGCGGTACTAATTGCAATACCAACTCATTAAAGGCCTTCGCCTTTTTGTCCATAAGCGTTTTTCTGTAAGCATTGAAGAGAGCTTGGAAAGAAGAGCATATGTGCACAAGTAGTGTTGGATCGTCAACTGGATAAACAATGTAAACCACGAGATTTTTATCTTCAAGAGGTACGGCGGAGAGGATCCTGCTTAGTCGCAAAATGGTGTGATGAAGACGCGTTAGATCGGGAGAGTCTGCATCATAAGGGAAAGACACCATCCCATCGACAAGGTCTTTCGAATCCACCCTTTCATGACTTCCCAACCTGAAAGATTCATAAACACTCCTCATCTGCTCAAGAAGAGTATTCGCACTTGTAACCACACCGTCGATGTTCGGAAAGACACACACTGCATTGATGTTTTTGGCGCCTTTGGCTGGACCCAGTCCCAAATTCTCCCAGAAATTTATGGCAGGAGGGAGAATGGAAAGTTTTGAATCTGATCTCCGTACCTCAAGCTGAGGAGGGGGTATAGAAAAAGGATTGTGAGATCTTGGATCCAAGTGATTGGGGCCTCGTGGGTTCATAGGCCTTGGTGGTAGTCGAAGTCCTTGATTCAAGGCATTCAAGACTGGAATACCTCGAATATCTAGAAAAGAACGCACGGTGCAAGTCGTGACATCTTTGAAAAAGAACTTGGCTGCCTTCGTGAGACTCCGCATCAGATCCCTCGTATTGGTTCCTTTGTTTGATCGCAGTGGTGTTTCATTACCGGAGACCTTTGGGAGCTGGAGAGTGCCCGAGACTGCCTGATCAGCAAGTATTTGCGCTGTGGCAATGCGGTCCAGGTCAGATAGTGTAGTTAGTTGGACCTCAGGTTCTGGTGATGTAAAGTACGTCGTCAGGGACCAATCAGCGGGATCTGCATCAAAAAGAGGCATCTGTGAGCCATTCAGCGACTGCGGTGTGCTTGCTGATTGCTCAAAGTCGATAGCCATGGGATCAATTGAAGTGGCCATTCCGTCTCCCTGCGCGTTCTCGGGTAGCCAATTTCGTTCCACGCCCATATTCGGTAAGACAGAGGGGTCGTCAGTGGTATGGCTAGTATCATCTTGTTCGGATATTAGGCTGAACCCATCAGAATCCATAAGAAAATCCATCTGCTCGATTTGTTCGCCTTTGTTAATGGCGTCCTCGTTCGTCCAGATTCGCGAGAGGTTAGTGTACAGTGGCTCATTTGTTGATAATTTCTTTCGGTTGCTGAGGTAGTCTGTCTGGGGAAGCTTAAAGGCCTCCGCGCGTGCAGTACTCTTTTTGCCCAATGAGAAGTCGAACTGCCCATGCGCTCCGTATTTTTTGTCGATTGATGAAAGGGCTTTCTCGAAGTCCACCTTATCAAAAAGACTACCCTTTCGAGGTTGGCCACCTTGGCTACTTGCAAGCGGTCCATGAGTAAGTCGCTTAAAAATGGCTTCTTGATTGAAAGGCTCAGGAGGGGGCCGCAGAGTATGACTTTCTGTGGTAGTAATTTGGCTGACGGGCTTTGAAGCGTTGACATCTACCACACTCTGTATAACATACGTTTCAGATGATGGCGGCTTGTCAATTACTTTTGCATTAGGCTCATTCTGCTCATGCATAACAGTATCCGGCACGTCCATACCATTCGTATCGGACTTGTTGGCACTGACGGGCTCCTCTGGCTTGACTTTCGGCAAAGATGGCTTTACATCCACGGGTTCAGGAGCTCTTGACTCAAGCTGAATACCGTCCGGCTCATCAAAGAAACTGAAATCTGCATCGGTGATAGCTCCAAACAGGTCAGTTCCAGTATCATCAAACATATCATCGGCATCGGCCTCATTCTCGTTGAATTGCGCAGTTGAGATTGCGCGCTCTTTCTTTACAGAAGAGCCCCACATGTCTGCGTCGCTGTCAGCCATGCCCATGCCCATGCCAATTCCAATTCCGGAGCTAGATTGACCTCCTATTCCTGCATCCTGTGGAATGAATGGGTTTGGATTTCCAGGTGTTGATCCGGCACCGTCGTAATGCGGAGTCGCTCCGATGGGATGGTGTATAGCATCTGGAGGTGTAGGGTACATAGCACCTGCATTGCTTCCCCTTCGTAATGCGGCCGGAGAATAAATGGTTGACTGCAGAGTACGTGCTTCTACATCAGCTTGCTCTTTAGAACGTGCCTCGGCCATTTGCCTCTCTTTTTGCCGCTTGAGCATAGCATTTGCTCTATCGTCTTTACCGGTGAACCAACTTTCTGCGAAAGAAACAGGATCTCGGGCGCCAATGTTTGGTTTGCCATTGGTCTGGACTTCGCGACTTCCAGAGCTAGCAGTTTGAAAGCAGAGTGCAGCTGGCCAGGGAACAACAGTTAGACCTTCAAGGATCGGTATGCCCTGGTGCTCGATATTGGAGTAAGGCGACTGTCCGCCGAGTACTTGTACCAATAGCCAGCCGCCACTTTCGATTCCGGCGGTATTTATACCTTTCGAAGATAACCATTCGAGACATTTGGATTGCCATGATTTAATCGAAGCTTCATTAAAACTGTTTGCCTTATAATCCGTAGCACTTGCCTGTAGTTGAGTTGATAAGCTTGCCGGCAAGTTTTTTTCGTCTGGTTTGCCATAGAATTTTGCGGCATTTCCACCAGGTGCTAGCCACAAAGCAGCGCCTGGCCCTAATACGCTTGGGGCTCCTGTAGCATCTACAATACTTTGTAGACCAGACGCCGTATCAGAATGAGCCTTGACCACGAGTGTACCCAGGGAAGTTAGACTGATATCTAACGTTGCAAGTGTAATAGCATTTGCTACCTGTAAGGATTTACTAGAAATCCCACCCTGATATACTGGCTTTGAAGGGTTCAAAATCAAAGTTCGAGAATTCAGAGGCACGAAACACTCATCACGGCAAAGAAAATAGACCAGTGACCCAAGCACAGCTGATATAAACCCCTCATGAACATCTCTCATTGATGGCCACATATCGTCTGGTTTGCTTATTGGTTTGAGCCCGGGTGAAGGTGTCGACGGCTCCTGCATTGCATTATGCGCCGCATTGCCCTGGGTTGCTCTCGAGTTGAGAGCCTGTGCATTCCTAACATTTGCTTCTAAAGAAGACGAAGGAGATGAACTGCTGTTTGGAGTATTCAAGGTATTCGGCGAAGCCTGCTTGCTGCGTGCCAGGCTTGCAGGCTCGAAGATGCCTTTCTCCCTCGAAACAAGTCGAATTCCTTGGGTTTCCACGATATTCGTCTCTGTAGAAGCGCCCCTTGCTACTGGAGAGTCTGTCGGAGTCTTCGAGGTATTTTGAAACGTCCAAATCGCGTCTCTCGATATGTCACAGTGTACTAGCCGGCCTTCTTGCCTCCAACTGGCCTCCAGTCTTTGGAGAAGCTTCCTGGCTACCGCTGGAGAAAGCCCTTGTGTTTCAAAGTATTCGTAGTTTATCGATGCAAAATTATTCTACAAAGAAGAATTAGTCATCTACACATCCGTTTACAAGTAGCTACTCACAAACGACAATACATTCGTGAGATACTCGCCAGGCTCCATATCGGTGAGTATCCTGACTCATTGATGGAAGCTACCCACGCCTTTCCAAGGCGCCAACGCCGGGAAACGAGTTAAAATTGACCACAGGGCAGTATCGTATCATATACAGTTATGCCGAAGGTTCTGCGCAAAGTGGATAGTGTATAGAGTCCTGTGGTTCGCGTGGCAGTGGAGAGGTTCGCTGGGCTCCATCTCCGCAGAGACTATGGCAGCTCATGCGGTTATTGACCACACTGGACCGGTTTCATCGGGGAAGTAAATGGGCGAAGGCGTTAGGTAGAGTTGGGTCAGGAGTTTGGGGGTCGTTGAGGTTGTAGTGTTCGTCCGAAGGTTGCGCATAACTCAACGGAGCGCCAGCCCTGGAATTGAATCATGGCTGGTTGGTTGCCCGCGGGCGCTGTCCCGAGCCCGTCAGCCGGGTCTTTTTGCTGCTAACCCGCACGCCGCTAGCGATACTAAGTAATCCCTGTAATCGAAAAAAATTATGATAAGTTTCTAGAAAAAAAGCCGAATATCAATCCCACTTCAAGCTCAAGGTGGCATCGTGCGCGCAAACAGGAAGCACAACTCCACCATGAAGCTCACGAATCCTAATGAAGTGCCGGTCTATACCATCTCCGGTGCTTCATCTAACCCTCTGCCCGACCACATTGCGCGGAGACGGAAGCGCAGCTTGAAGAACGACCCGGAGTATGCGAATCGAGTCGAATTACTCCAGGATTTCGAATTCGAAGAAGCAAGCAATTGCATTAGAGTCAGCGAGGATGGAGAATGGGTTATGAGTACGGGCACATACAAGCCTCAAATTCACGCCCACAATCTGCCACAGCTCTCGCTCTCATTCGCACGGCATACCACCACCCTGAATCATTCTTTCGTCCTCCTCTCCTCCGACTACTCCAAATCGCTCCATCTGCAGACCGATAGAAGTCTGGAATTTCACACTGCAGGAGGCTTACTTTACAAAACCCGTCTTCCGAGATATGGTAGAGATGTGATCTACGACCGGCAATCTACTGAGGCTTTGGTTCCATCAGTCGGCGTGAACGGAGACGGCAGTGGAGAGGTCTACAGACTAAACCTTCAACATGGGAAGTTCCTGAAAGCCTACGAAATCGATGTTGGTGGCGACGACATTAATTCCGCAGGAGGCGGCGCGCTACAAGGAGGAATCAATACCGGAAGTGTAAATACGGCTGCTATCGCGGAAGAAAGCCATAATCTTCTGGCGTTTGGAACTTCAATTGGGACAGTCGAATTTTGGGACCCAAGGTCAAAAGCTAGAGTTGGGATATTGCCACGGCAAGAGGGGGAGATTACAGCTCTTGACTTCGACAGGTCAGGCCTCTCGCTGGCAACTGGAACCTCTGAAGGCTTAGTGCAAATATACGATCTTCGGCGCCCGGTGCCACTGTTACGAAAAGACCAAGGATACGGATATCCCATCAAAACACTGATGCATATGACTACCTCGTCCCAGGAGAAGAAGATACTTTCGGCGGATAAGCGAATCATCAAATTGTGGGATGAGGCTGATGGTAAGGCTTGGACATCCGTTGAGCCAGCTGTTGATATCAATTCTGTTGCATGGTGCAAGGAGAGCGGCATGATCTTAACAGCGAACGAAGGGAAACAACAACACGCTTTCTTCATTCCGCAGCTTGGTCCTGCCCCAAGATGGTGTTCGTTCTTGGATAATATGGTCGAGGAAATGGCGGAAGAAGCGACAGCAGGGACTTACGAAAACTATAAGTTCTTGACACTACCAGAATTGAAAACATTAAACCTTGGACATCTTGTCGGAACCACCAATCTATTACGACCTTATATGCATGGATACTTTGTTGCGACAAGGCTTTACGAAGAGGCTCGCACCATTGCAAACCCGTACATTTGGGACGAGGAACGGAACAAGAGAGTCAAAGAGAAGGTTGAGAAAGAGAGAGCAAGCAGGATCAGAGGAGGCAAGAAGGTCAAAGTTAACCAAAACCTGGTCGATAAAATGCTCAAGAAACAGGAGCGAAGAGAGAAAGTCGATGACAAGATGGGTGTTCTCGGTGACGATCGATTTAGCAAACTGTTTGAGGACGAGGAATTTGCTGTCGATGAACGAAGCCGAGAGTTCCGGGACCTCAACCCCAGTACCAAGGTCAACGCCACCAGTGGAAAGGTCACAGATGACACCGACAATTCTAGTGACAACGGGGACAGCGACGACGACGAGATCATGTCGAAACCTAAGGCTAAGCCAGAAATGCGAATATCCTCCTCTTCATACAAAAAGTCCGGCCACCAGCGCCAAGACAAACCCTTGGGATCTCGAACTCAAGGAGCTGGTCGTGTTAGCAAGCACAAGGGCGAGGTCGTCGGAGAACGTTCAGTTTCTTTTGCGCCTGTCGGGAGAAAGAAGGATAATGATATTGCCAAACCTACGGAGCGAAAAGGAAGACGTGACAATGGCCGAAGAAGTGCAAGCGGGAATGTATTCAGGAACCTATGATGCAGTGTACAAGATCACAAGGCATATCGCGAAAGTTTGTGGGATTGCCGTACTTGAATATTTCCATAACTTTCAATATGTCCGGACCCTATATATACTGGAGAACTAAAACGAAAACTACCCAAACGCCAACGCTGAAGACACCACACATAACCTCATCAAGGATCGGCCCTGTCAGTGGTTACCGGCCAAAATATCCTGCCCATTTGGACTGCTTCGGCGGTTCTGTCATTTCGAAAGAACTCATTTTAGATTGCCCCTTCTCGATATCTTTGGCTCTAGGTGTGTTTGGGACCTCGTCAATCTTGGTTAAACCTCGAGTCGATCTTCTGGTGTTCCTTCTATCATGGACGTCTTTTGGGAAAGTCGTCCTCCGTGGTGTCAAAGCAGTAGCAACTCGCTTTGCTGAACGACGAAGGGTCGCCCGAACCTCCCATGATCGTTTCTTAGCAATGTACCAAAGTACCGCCGAAACAACTGGGTCAACATTAGTAAGGGCGCAAGGACCGGGGAATGCATGCAACTTACTCCCAAAAATGCAGACGAACGATGCAACGACTATAATTGCTATGATCCCCCCTCTCGACAGAGTGAAGGAACCGCTATCTGGGCCTGCTGCCCCAGCTTCGCTATCTCCACTACCAGCTGTAGACCCAACATCTCCTGCCGATGGACCTAGTTACGAAATCAGCATTGTTCTTTCTAATCAACACTTCTGGTCGGAGAAGAAAACTCACCATCCCCTGGTTGTTCAGGCGCCGAGGTCGCCAGGCTCGAAAATACGGACAAAACGGAGCTTGAAGACATTGCGGGGGTCAAGGAGACAAATGTTGTTGGAGTTGGTTGGAAAGCAGTTGTAGAGTCTTGTGCTGTAACTAGCAAAAAAAAGAGAGATTCCAACAAACTGAGAAGAAATATTGCCCTCATTTTGGCGGCGTGCAGACGTATATGAAAGTCTTTGTGAAACGCTCAGGCGCCGGCACTTGATGTGATTGTGATGAAAAGTTCGGCGGCGCTTTCAGAGTGGCTGCTGCCGGCGGCGTGCAATGTGACTTAACATCTGGAAGCGGCAGTGAAGCCTTTATCAATGAAGCCAGCGGCTACATGTGGGCCTGTTATTGGGCCTATTTCCAGAATATCTCACGTCCTAAGATTTCCGAAACTGACATGCGTGATAACTACGGGAACTAGCAGATCCGGGGCAGGGTGATGCGGGCGCTCGATTGGCTTGACGGCGCTGTTGTGCTGAAGTCAGCGGCTAAAATTGTTTCTACCTGCATGCCCGCTCTATTTTCGGGGCGTTGTAGGTCCAATGGGAGGTCGCTTTCAGGGGGGCGCGACCAGGGCTAGCGAGACAGCAGATCTCACGATAACTGACAGCCAACGTCGAGGCCGCTGCACAGGTTAGTCATGACTGCTGACGTGCAACGACTTGGCCATCATTTTACTTCATGTTTGGGAGGCTATTTACATCGTCTATCGTGGCAGGATACGTGGGTTGATTGTCATATTGTGGGGTCGCGGTAGCTGGCGATGCTGAAGAATACTCCTGCGCGTGCTGAGACGTGTTGCTACGCGCCGCAGTGCTTGGTAAGATATTCTTGGATTCCACTATGGGTGGGCTATCAACGTCAAATGCCTGGGCACGATAACAGATGAGGGGTATTGTCTCGAAACTCGGCACTGTACAGATGTGATGCTGCTCGAACCCTGGTTGAGAGAGAGGACGTCCACGAGATTGTTCTTTGGTGTCAGTATGCTCATGAAATCTACAAATAGTAACAACCGCCAGATACACGATAGTCCTTCTCCGCAACTTGAATCCCCAGGCCCAGCCGGCCGGATCACGGGCTTCAGACGTAGGAATTGCCGCTCTGCTGGAACACGGTCAACGGTCTCTTCTCCGGTCTTCAGCTCCATCTGGTGCTGTAAATAGATCTCCATAAAGTTAACTTGTAATTGAACGACCACCGCATAAGTAAGTACAAGGAAGTAATGTATCGCTCAGTCAAGGAATGTGTTTAGCCGTTTGCAACTCCAGCCGACTCTTGTTTTAATCCCTCCACTTTCCAGCTCAAAATTCGATTGAACATTTATAGATTTTGACGGATGGCTTGTTTCCGTTCTATTATTTCAGCACTATCAGAAATAAACAATATGGCAGTCATTCTTTGCTCCTTTTGGAGCGTGTAAACTCGAGCGACCCTTTTCGACCCTTTTTCTTAACGACCCCTTGTTCATCTATACGCCTCTCGCAATTCAGATTTAATATCCTGCACACTTGAGTAATTTATTGGGGTGATCTGGATTGCGAATTTTTGGACAATCCGCGAGATGCCGATTTCAGCAAGTGAATTTAATCGTTAAAACCGTACTCATGTCCTTCCATGCTGTTTACTTGCCCACTTGGGCAGAATTTTGCATTCCTAATGCGCAAATTAATGCCACTTGGCAAGTCACTTTTCCACTCGAAGTAAGTCTGAATCATTGTCATCTGGTGGCCATGGACTGCCTCAGCTGCCGTTTCCTACGCAGGAGGAAGTCGAGGTGTGCCTTCCAGATCGGTGCTCGACGTTGCCAACTTTGCCGAGCTCGCGAACTTGCCCCCCCTCTGCCTCTTCCTTTCTCCATCAACATCATCACACTCCTTCATCATACATCTCCAAAACCATTGCGGTCATCAATTTGGCATCAAAGGATTGCATTGGGAGTCGTTCACCTTCAAGGTGTTGCTCTTTGAGGCAATCCTCTGTGCATACGGCGTACTTCCATCAAACCCCACCTGCAGGCATCGAACCATCAATCTCTAAGCACTGATTGCTGTACATCTTTCCCGTTACTTTCGCTGCGTTCTTTGTCGACGACATTATCCGTCGGTGAAGTAAGTTCGAACAGTGTAAATGTTTCCCACCCACTGACACATTGACAGACCGCCCCACCCATCTTCAAAATGCTGGACCCGGATGTAGAGGAGAGCCAAATCACCAACAATCACGATCCCTTTGGTACATCTCCCCAGCCATCAAGCGATGATGACCAGGATGACGCCTTCGTACCTAATACGCAAGTCAACACGGACACCCCAGTTGATCCTATGACCCAGGCACAAGACAGTTACGGATCTCGGGTTGGCGAGACTCAACACGTTCTCATTGAACCAGAGACCCAGGCAAATGACTCGATGGTAGCAGAGACTCAATTTCAATCCATCGAACATGACACACAGGCTATGGAAACTCAAAAAGACGGGGATGTTCCGGTTTCTCCTGCGACAGCCCGGCTCTTGCAGTCCAATATCCCAAGCAAATCAATCGCTTCGCCAGCTAGCAACGAGCCTTTCTTACTCCAGCGACCGGATGGCCTTGATGCAGACGCCAACAAGAGCTTCAAGTTCGGCCAAGCTACAAAACCCAAATCTGGACAGTTCTGCAACCGCCCTCCACCAAGCAATGCTGGAAACGTTCCAAAGCCGAACCCACTTCAAACATCCGATCCGGTGGAGCAGCCACCCATGGCACAAAGTCAGTATAAATCCAAGTTTCATTAGGCAATATTGACATGTTCATCGCAGCTCAACTGCCGTCATTGAAGTTGAACGCTGCAGCACCTTCAGACATGCCTAGTACTGAGAATTTCAAGGCAGCTCAGCCAAAGCCTCAACGGCATGCCGCAGCTCCTCAGCCAAAGAGTCCCATCAGGATCTTTCCTCACAATCAAAACCCCGACCATCCTCGTGATGGCAGGCCTCCCGTTTCACAACCTTTACAGCCCGTCAAGGAGATCGCAGCCCTAGTCTCTCAGAAGCTCGATAACTTGAACCCTGTGCAGTCTGCACCAGAGTTTACTTCTCAGCCTCCCTCACGGAATGCACCTTCGAACCCAGCTGCACCACTCGCCTCACCAAAGCTCGTGAATTTAGACACTGTGAAATCTGCCTCGGGGTTCAATCCCCAGCCTGTCTCACAGAACACACCTATCAAACCAGCTGCACCAATAGTACGGACAACCTCTAGAGGTCTCAGGACAGAAAATAGGTAAGATATTCCTCCCCAGCCTTTGACCAGCGATCAACTAACCTTTACCCCCAGGAATAGACCCTCGCGAGTGGGAGCCCCACCACCAAAAGTCCCATTTCCAGAAGTGCAATGTGAACGAAGCATTCTACAGCCCCGACGAGAGTTATCACCTGCTAGACAACCTGCCAAAAATGTGGAGGTATCCAAGCCCAAAGTGTCAAAGGTTCAATTCCCGAGTGTGTTGCAAAACACAAGCCATCCTATGGTACCTGCTCGCCATGACCACCATAATTATCGAGGCGAACAAAGTGGCCATCAAGAAAAGACAGGGATCGCACCGAATAGCGAGATCAATTTCACGGGACGTAATGGTCAGCAAGTGCACGGTGACGTACACCCTGTCAAGGTAAGACTTCTGGAGCAAAGTGTTTGTATCCGGGCTAAACTATAATTCCCTGCTAGGTAATTCCTCATGCATCTGTTCCAGGTCCAGTTTCGGTAAGTTATCAGTCGCCTTGTTTCCATATGCTGATACTGACACGACTTCACAGCGTTCCGTCGTTCAAACTGGCCGATCCAGGGCCACTGAGGGTAGTCACCTGGTTGCAGAACAAACGTTACCTCAGACTTCGTTGCAAACTGGCACCTTCCACCCCAATGACGCTGTTGGTAACAGCACGCTCCATCAACCTCATAGAAATTCTTCACAAACTCCTACCGAACTCCGCCCAAACTCGGCGCGAAGCAACATGGGTACTCCGATAACCAAACCCATGGGTAGACCTATGAACCAGAATCAGCTAGACACAAGGGGTATTGTTGATAGCTCGGTCTTGCAACCAAAGCTTGCCACGAAAGTTCACAAGCCGAGAGAGCACCAGCTACATGAGATCCCAAAAGCCGATCCCGTCACTGTGGATGGAAATCAACAGTTCGAATCCCAGAAGTTGGTATCTACACCGGTGGCAGCTCATGTCAAGGTAATCATCTCCCAAAAAGGATGTAACCAGCAACTAATGTGGCATTCAGAACAAGCAGTTTCCTACTGTCAGCACTTTCAGAAAGCTTGTTGGTAATATCGCCTTGTATGAAAACATGCTTGAAAATTACGAATCGAAGTTGGAGCTTGTAGAGTCCCAGCAACAAGAAATCAAGAAGCTCAATGACTTTGGGGTTGAAAGCAAGTATAGAATTGAGGTCTTGGAGGCCGAAAAGAGAGATCTCTCCCACAAGCTGAAGAAATATGGAACCTTCCATTCTCAGTACAAAGATCACATGAACAAAGTTGTTAATTCTCAGAAGTTGCTGATCAATGAAGCAAAGGAAATGAGGGAGACCTCCACTCGCGCTATCGAACTGTACTCGATAAAACAGAAGCAATCTGTGGTAGATCAGATGGCGCTCCAGATCAAGGAGATAAAGGAGATGAAACTTCAATCTGATCAGCTGGTCAAGAATGAACAGGAAATGCTTGGCAGAGTTGCTGCTGCGGAGAAAACTGCTGAGACGTTTAAAGCTGGTACGTCTGGATTTCTTACATTTTGAAACTCGAGCTAATGTGTGCAGATGCCTTGGCGAAGCGGGATCTCGAGATTAAATTCAACGATGGTAAGTATGGAGCCACCTCCCTCTGAATGTGGTGCTGACGAGTACTAGCCGTCAGAACAAATGAGCTTCTTAATACAGATCTCAAAAAGAATCTGATCGAGTTATCGCGTGAACATCATAACTCGGAACAACTCCACAAGCAGCTTACCGGACAGCTCGAAACCCATAAAGAGCTCATCACACTTCTAAAGAAGATTCCAGGCGAGGTGCTCAGCAAGTGCGACGAGAAGCAGGGCGTTTTTGCCAAGATTCTGGCCTCTGAAAGTGCCACTCAAGCAAAGTGAGTAAGCTCCGGACTATGAATTAATCTTGCTGACCTATTGGAGGCTTGACCAAGCCATGAATCTTGTCAAGGAGCTCAAGAACAGCGAAGCTCAACCACCGCCGTCACTAATCAAAATTATCGAAGACTTGTGCACCAAGTAAGTTGATCCATACCCAGACGAAGGAAAACACTACCAGCCAAGAAATTGCTGACACCAGTTTAGGATCGAGCATAAGATCCAAACCTGTGATGACCATGAGACTTCTACCCAGACAGCAGTCAACAAACTCTTAGAAGACTTCAAAGAACGTGTTAGCCAGCTTAGCACTGATACCGAAGCTCAAAACCGTCTCAAAGATCGCATTTCCGAGCTTCGCGAGTCAAACGCAACTCTCACCGCAGAGAATAATGCCCGCGAAACTGAGCTACAAGATGTAGCCAAGCAGATGGAGGAATCACAACGCGATCTGGCTGATTGCCGTGGTGAACTGGCCTCGAAATCCGAGGAGCTCACCGCTCTCCAGGCTCTTCCGAAGGAAAACCCACAATTAATGGCCAAGATACAAGAACTAGAAAGTACAAACACAGGGCTCCTCAGCCAATTAAAGTCCGCGAACGATGACGCGGCAAAAGCTAAGGAAGAATTGAAGGCAGCCCGTGAAACTTCTTCATGCAACGCAGAGCAGATTCGATCACTCAAAAGCAAACTGGAAACTGCTCAGAATAGCATTAATGGATTTGACGAGGAAAAGAGAAACTACGATGCTACCCGCAAAGCCGACATCGACAAAGCAATTCAAGATATTGCTCGGAGGGCTGAGTCTACTAGGAAGGATATGGAAGCAAAACTCGATTCTAAATTGAAGAACCTGAGGCAGAAGTACACCGAATTGGAAACAGAGCTGAATACCACCAAAGAGGAACTACAAAAACTCCATGATGAGGGCACCGCTTCGACGACCAATTCGGAGAAGCTTCTAGCAGAGATCGAGTCATATAAGGAGCAATTCGCCCAGCAAGCCGCCGCACTTAAGCAGCTAGAAAAGCAAAAGTCCAGCGGAGAAGAGCGCCTGAGGCGATTAGATGACAATCTTATATCAGTCAATTCCGAGATTTTGGACCTCAGCAACCATCTTAGCACAACGCGGACAGCGGCGGGTGATGACCTCACCGATATTTTTGAAGCCCAAACTGACCTACAAAATCATTTCCAAGCATTCGATTCTTTGCAACAAGAGATAACCCACTACCAAGAGAAGGAAACTGAGTGGAAGAAGCAATTGGAAAATGCGGCCGATGTTCTTCGCCGGATGGAATCCCTTGAAAAGGAAAAGGGAAAGCTCGAGGAGGACTCTGCGGCTATTCGGAATCAGCTCGAGTCTGCTTTCGATTCAAAAATAGAAGCTCTTGAGAAGGAAAAAACCATTCTTGAGAAGCAGAACTCGAGTCTTCAAGCTCAGGTTGAGTTGCTAAATAAGATGCCGCAACAAATGCAGCGACTACCCTTCAACGAGCAGACTACGATAATCGTCGACTCACAACCATCCCTTTCGGACCCTGACTATGCCCGGGCTTGTGAAGAAGATGACAACATTCTTAGGGGACGAATTGGTCATCCAAAGAAGGTATTGGGTGATGCTTTGAAGCGGAGAAATTCTACTTTCAACTCTCAGTTCGGAAATAGCCCCTCGTCAAACCCGCCCAGCTCTATTCCAGAGACTGAGCCCGCTTCTCAGCTTTGGAACACGGCTACAAACCCAGCTTTGCATCGCATGTCTTCACGCAAGAGTACTGCGTCTTCTCAGTCTTGGCAGCCCGAAACTACTTTCGTGGCCAATCACCCTGCATTTACTCCTAATTCCACTTCCAATCACCCAAAAGAGCCTGTACGTCGAGCATCTTTACGTAGGGTCAGCAGCCGTGGCAGAATTGAAGATCAGGAGATGCTTTTAACTGCAAGTGGGACATTAAATCAACAATTCGACGCTCCGACAGCTCGAGGCCCGGGTTCTATATCAATCAAGACACCTAGTAGCGTGAACCCGCATTCCTCAATCACGCCCATTGGTGAGAGCCCTCTCAGTGACCTTGGCCCGGTCATTGATCATTTAGACTCAGCGAACACTCAGGAGAAGCTCGACGCAGTCTTGAAGAAGAACCGAAGCAACAAATCCAACGAGTCGAAGGAGCAAGTCGCGAAATCCTATACCAAGGCTGGCAGATCCGAAAAGACAATCCCGGATTCTCAGAATAGAGATCCGCCATTTGAGCGAAATACGATTCCTTTATCTCACCAACTTTCTGACGTGGAAGATTTACCCCCGAGTCCAAAGTTCAACAAGCAAAGACGTAAGAGCGTGAGCGTCGTAGAAGAGTCAAGCCGTCGACGATCCTCAGTACAGCTCAAGAGCGCTATGAAGAATCTCCGACCTGTTCCTGTTTCAAATCCACCAGACGCGCACGCAACATCCAACGGAGAAACATCCTCACATTTCAGAGATGCAGCAACGGCATCAGTGCTTCAAGATAAGCCTTCTGGACTCGGAACGAACAAAAAGCGGGCTCGGCAGCCAACATCGCGCGCTTACAGTCGAATTGCGTCTGGTATGAGTGCCAACTCCAAGGCCGGCACCTCAAGCAATACACGCGCTGCTGCTACTTTAACCCGTGCTCCTGCGAAACAGTCTACCAAGGGAAGTGGCAACTCGCCACTGCCTAATGTCCCATCTCGAAACCGGAAGAGAAGTTTTGAGGCCATGGATCAACCTGAAGAGCAATCCAAGGGCCGGATTTCTCTGCCTCCCAAAGCCTCAAATCGAGTCATTCCGGATTCCCAAGGCAGCCATCGTTGAAGATAGGTACCGATGAAACCGTCTTCGACTCGTAGGCGATCTGTAGAAATACAGAGTCGTAGTCGGCAAGTTACGTCGACGATCCATACTTTGCAATCGGCCCGGACTGCTGGTCTTCAGATAATCTAGCACAGCTGCTGTTATATCGTCTCTGGTATGAGTGAGCTTACGTTTCCTAAAAAGTGATTTGCTATTGATATGGAAGGGGAGTTGTGCGGGGGATACAAATATTAGCAAAGGTTGCAGATGATAAGAAGAGGAGGAAACTGAGATCAATGTTGCTTGAAAAGAGCTTATTTCTGGGGTGATATATGCTTTGCTGTCTCGATATCTTTTGCTGTTGCTCGCACATCCTGTAACAATATATTGCCACAAGAACCTTATGCTTCGAAATGCATTTGTAGCTCCTCATCCCAATGCTTTACAATTATCTGCTTCCAAAACGCCAGTCCATGCATCTAGCCTAACACTGCGTAATTTTACACCCCTTGAGTAGAACAGCATTCTCAAGGGTGGCACTTTGCGAGGAAGCCTTTTCCCAATTCGGTGCACTTCGTTCGTTGTGTATACTCGTCTTCAAGAGTTCTTTCCGCCGCGCTTCTGCTCCAGGAATAACACCTTCTTTCGTACTGCAGAAACACAAGTCAGCACCTGCCCACACCCACACCATCATGCGCCCATTCAATCCTTCCCACGCCTGCCCTCGATGCCATTAACACCAAAGAAGCCTCCTCACCCTCCCCTTCAACCCTCCTCCACCCCAGGGCTTATGGAAAACACAGAACTTACCAACAGGATCGTATTTCAGCATGCTCAACGGTCGGTGGGTACGCGGTCGCATCAGGGTCTTGTAGTAGCCGGTCAGGGCCATGGAGACGAGGCGCACGGCTATCGTGCGGGATTTAGCTGTTGAGGTTCTGTGGTTAGCATTGCTCGGGCATGTATTGGGGAGGGCAAGGTACGTTTTTTTGCCATTGTGGGCGTGGTGGCAGGATTGGAAGCTTGAGTTCAGATTCGCGTGCTTGAAGCGGCATCAAATTTAGTTCCTGTTCCTGCCTTATATTTGAGAACATTATACGTCACGTGCCAGTTTTCATTGACTCTTGTTGAAGTTGACGTTAAATTTGGATCTGGGTCTATGCTATGCTGGTATATCCCTTGTTGTCAGCGGCCTCAGAGTTTTCTTGTGGGCTGTCTTTAAGTTGATCTTTGGAACTTTGTTGTTCAGTCGAGCCCGAGTTCCGAAATTCGAGGCTAGTACTCGGCACCTCTCCTTGGCTTATTGCTTGATATTACTGGTTCCCCTTTCATACAGCTTTCACTTTTTGCGACAAACCCAGGATTTTGATTTTGAGAGGAGCAAAATCCATACGATATACGAAGCTGTCCGAGATGTTCACGCACACGGCGGCTAACCCGCTACTAAGCAACTCGGCAACTTTCTGAGACAACCGGTCGATCTCAACGACCGGAAATTGAGACCAGTTGTCTACCAGTGAGGACTTCAAAAATAGACACCTCCTTCCTGATTGCGCTCCAGATTCAGAGCGGTGCTTTCCCAGTGGGAACTCCAACGCGTCTCCACTTTTTTGTCAGATATGGGTCTTACTGTAAGAGCATGGCGTTCGGACCTCTTTCAAAGGTACCGGGTACCCCAGGTTCATCAAGCCTCTTCGTCATCATCATCCTGGTACTCCACCTGGAATTCTTCGATCAGCGTGCGCCTATCATGGTACCGAGATCTTGGGGATAAAAAGCAATACGAACCAAACCGCGGGAACTGGAGGTATGTGGAAAGCCTTTCATGTATGGTTCAGGAACGTCAATTGATCGCAGATATAGCTATCTACAACGAAGAGAAGGTTTGGTTTGTTCCCCTACAGTTGCTTCCCAGGACGATCCCGGTTTGATTCAGCGCCTGTCAAAATTTCAAGGTCGTTGTTTTTAGTGTTGAACCTTTCATCCCCGGATCCTTGCTCTTTTCTGCCCATGTCACAGCATCTTCTGCCGTCGATGGCGAGTTTGATAAGAGATATTTCTAGTCTATAGGGACGTTCAGGAGAAATGGCAAACGTTTCTTAGCTTGAGGCTAGAACTTTGTAGACTAGCTTCTTTAGACATTTTATGTTTAAAAAAAATAGCTCCACCCAAATTGAAATGGAAAATAGAAAATCTGGCTAAATGTCCAAAGTAAGCTTAATTGGGCTAAAGCTAAACCCTATTGCGCTGAAATATCTGCCAAAGTCTGAAATGACCAAAGGTTATTTTGGGGGTCCCAAATAGCAATCCGACATTTTGTATCAGACCTTTGCCATTGTTTTTACTAACTGTTTCGGGTAAAGCATAAAGCTACAAATTAGTCGGAAGCGCTAAGAAACGTTTGCCATTTCTCCTGAACGTCCCTTATGGGTATTGATCATTCAATACAATCGCGTCTTGTCAGACGCTCTGGTTGGTTGCATTCAGGAAATACTGATAGAAATGGCTGAGCCAATTCGACATTACGAAACTTATCTCAATGTGCTGCCAATAGCACGGGTTTCCGAGCAAGTCTTGCTCAGATTCATGTGGAGATATCGGGATCCTCATTTCCAACTCTACCCCTGTGCTCATCATCTGTGCGCATCGACGCGATGACCGCAACGACCGTATCTAAGCATCCGGTTCGTCTGAGAAGATTCTGATTTGACATCTGAACTCTCGTTTTTTTCACTATGGCTCCTGTATCTGCAAACAGCAGTCCTACAATACGATCTCCATCTTTTCCTTTCTCACAAAACCCTCCTCTTTTGGTGCTCGATCTCAAGAAAACTGCTCTGCTCCAGGAAATGGAGAATGGCGACTCGAAAGAAATGCCTCGGGACCCAGAGTCTGACGAATCCGAATTCTTTGACCTGCAGCCACCAGCTCCATCATCAAGCAACAATGTCAAGACTGAGGATATAATGGCGCGTCTTACATCGGCAGAGCACCTTCATTGGATATTGGCCGACCATGTCTTCTTCTACAGATTTTCGGCTTTCCTCAACCGCTACAATGCACATTTAGTCCCAACTTTGATCAGATATCTGGAGATGCGGAAAGCCATCAAAGCAATCGAGTACGCCAACGCGGTTGCGAAACGAATCAGATGGCCCTCGCATACGGACTACTGCAAGTTCTCTAAGGTTCAAGCTGGAATGGTAGATGTGCGCTTCGAGGATTATGCTAGCCGAGAACTTCTCTTGCTATGCACAGAAGCCCTTCCAGCTTTCATAACGCACACGTTGGTGGACGTCGTCAGTGACTGCGTTTCGAAGGACATTACGGGCCAAACTATTCCGGTTGTAAGGGACTTGATAGGCAATCTCGCTGAAGTATTTTGCCTCACAGAGTAAGATGAACCCGCACCCCATTCGTTTTCTGATTCAGGCGTACGGCGAGAGGCTTGGGATTTTCCTGGGAACGTTACTCTAGAAGCCTCTCGGATTTTACTCAACGCCTTGAGATCCTTCCCAGAAGTTCAAAAGCTGACGGGTGCTTCTACACAGCCCTTCAATCCATGACAACCCCATTATATATGCCTCTGAAGGTTCGCTTCCCTTTCCCCATACGTACTCGAAAGTATTTGCTGACAATATGCCAGAGTTCCATCGAACAACACGTAAGTTGAAGAAAAATTGATCCAGACGGAGGCCGCTTCAAGCTTGACCCACGGCAGTCGAGTCAATACATCGCTCTCACACAACCATGAGACAAATGCTAAGCTTTTTGGCCTTTTTAGAGTATGGCACAACATATGCAATTGATCGGAATTGTCGATTCTTGCAAGGACCAGCTACAGACAAAAACTGTACCCTTCGAATAGCACGAGCTTGTTCACTCGGCCGGGATTCGAACGAGATTCTTCTTAATTAGTAAGATGTATTTCCACCGCAATGACAACCCGCGTTGACAAGTCTAGTCGCCGAGACGGGACCCCTTTCATAAATTTGCTCATGTGCGCGCCCCTCTATGATGATAAAGGAATTGTGCGATATTTTATCGGATCGCAAACAGACGTCACTATGCTTGTACACGAGGGCATGGGCATCGAATCTTTCAGAACACTGCTACAGCAGGACAAGCAGGAGCCCAAAGACGGCATCTATCCAGACCAGAATAATCCGCGGAATAGTGTGGGGGTGCAAACACAGTCGAAAGAAGCGTTGGCAAGACTGCAGGAGCTAGGCATGATGCTCAGCCAAGAAGAATCAGAGATTGTCAACAAGAACAGCAGAGGTGGAGATGATGACACAGATACCAGCTCGATCAAATCTGGCGCGAGTCGGCCCCCAACCAGTGTCAAGAATAGGAATCAGACAAGAAGGGTTATTGGGGGTGAGGAAGCCCTTGGAAGTGGACTGAGTATCTCTCAACCGAATCTCGGAAACGGGAACGCATCAATTGGTCTTCCGGGTATATATAAACATGTAAGTTAAGGCCCGCAAAAGTCTGAGCTCTTACTGAACAGTGGCCTGCAGTACATCCTGGTCAGACCG
The DNA here is from genome assembly GCA_007825345.1 of Lachnellula suecica. Taxonomy (NCBI): domain Eukaryota; kingdom Fungi; phylum Ascomycota; class Leotiomycetes; order Helotiales; family Lachnaceae; genus Lachnellula; species Lachnellula suecica. The sequence continues at coordinate 17,000 of QGMK01000167.1, read as the reverse complement.
CACCCTTCGCTTCAAATTATATTCGTGTCGCCCTCCCTCCGCCTTCCAGGCCTCCTTCGAACACATCTCTTCTCAAAACTTGGTGGACCAGCTCAAACAATGTCTGCGCTCGAAGACGCTTTCCGTGACGGAGCCGCCGTTACTGCTAAAGTGCTATGGCTCCCCAAGAATACCGGTTCGGCAGAGCGGGGCCGAGGAGGCTCGGAAGTCCGCCCTCGCTGGATCCGCTGTACGCCTTTACTGGGATCAGACGATAGGGTCGGAGTCTGGATGATAATTCTCGTCCCGGTAGACGGCGAGAGTACTGTGTACAGGGGGAGAGAGCATATCAGCTACATGGTTGACGAGGCTAAAGCGGATAGGAAGAAGTTTGACGCGATGGCCAGAGAAAGATCGACGACCTCACAACAAAGAAGAGCTGGCAGTATCGATAGAAACTATGACGGTGGATTTGGACTGAAGAAAAGAACGGAGAATTTTAATACGCTGCCGAGGAGGGGAAGGAGAGATAGTGATCATCAGCAGCTCTATGCTGAGTATTTGAGGGGCTCCCCATCGACTGGATCTACGGTATAAGGGCTCTAATGGTCAATGTCGGTTTGGGTGTAATTTAAGGACGGCTAATGGTTTAAAAGGTCGTCTCATGGGTTGGAGTCAATCAACGGAGTTGGTGGTCTGCTTTTCAACGTATAATAGAAATACGATTATTGTCCTCGTTCAGCTTGGCCAAGCACTCTCTATTGGCCCAGTAGGTGAGTGCCTCTTTTCGGAGCGGCTCTAGCTACTTTTCATCACAATCAGCAACAAAATCTGAGGAGGTACCGCATACGCAACTGAAGAGTGGGAGGCGTTGTTCTACGGAGGGCTTGTCCTACTTTGTACCTCGCCATTATCAACAAAGGCCTTCTGGTCCCACACCGACACAACTTTGATGTTCAAGTCAGACATCCTGCAGTGTTGCTACTGTCTTACATCCTTACCAACAAATGCGGGGACTTACCACCCCCTCGATGGCGATCGCGCGCATATTTAGGTTACCAAAAAAACCTGCTGAATGCCGGGTACGAAGTACAGGAGCAGTGAGATAACTTGATAGCACTGGTACAACGAATATTATCGCCTGTCGGGACAAGTGACCTCTCACTTCCCCGAATCTTTCGTTCCCACCCCTCTCGATCGGCATCATGCGCATATTAGGCTACCAAGAGATCTGCAGAACTCTGGGTGCAGCGACTATTCCCAACTCGAGATAAAGATACCATTACCTCCGAGAATCTTTCAGTCCCATACCCACAGTTACTAACCGAATTGTCATTTAACTCAAGATGGGCTCTGTCGGCAAACCAGGAATTGAAGACCTCAAAGCCACCCTTTCAGACTCGTCCATAGTCATAACTCCCGATTCTTCCAAATATGAAAGCAGCATCAAACGCTGGGCTTCTTCAGCTGAAAAAGCAGCAGTGCGTATACTGCTTCCATCCAAACACACTTACTGACATGTCATTAGAGCATGATTGTCTTCCCTGCCTCGGCAGCGGATGTTTCCAAAGCCGTCCTCTTCAGCAGAGAAGCCCAGCTTGAACTTGCTATTGTTTGTGGAGGACACGCAACCAGTGGCTCCTCATCTACAGATGGAGGTCTCTGCCTCGACCTCTCCAAGATGCGTGTTGTCACCGTTGATGCAGAGAAGAAGACCGCGACCGTGCAAGGTGGTGCACTTTGGGCCGACGTTGATCTCGAGTTGGCGAAGTACGAGCTTGCAACTGTTGGTGGGACTGTGAACCATACTGGCGTTGGCGGACTCACACTTGGAGGAGGCTATGGTTATCTGACTGGCCAGTATGGATTGGTCATCGACAACCTTCTGGAGGTAGAGCTTGTCCTGGCTGACGGCTCCATTGTCAATGCTTCGGAATCGCAAAATCCGGATCTTTTCTGGGCAGCAAGGGGTGCGGGTAGAAATTTCGGGGTCGCTACATCTTTCACCTTCCAAGCATATGAGCAGAGAAAGCCTGTCTGGGCTGGATTGCTAGTCTTTCCGAAGGAGAAGCTGGACGAGGTCATCACTGCTGCCAATCAGCTCTATAAGCTCGGCGGTGGTAGGAACTGGACGACGGTCGGGTTCGGGTCTTTTCCTCCCATCCTACGAACATCGATCTTGGTCGTGGCATTCTTCGACGGCCCCGAGGATGAAGCTAAGGGGTTATATGAGCCACTCCTCAATGCGAATCCACTCGTCAACACGACAGGCTTGATGCCGTACCCGTCAGCAAACTCTATGCTTAACCACGCCATGCCACATGGACTGAGAAGAGGCATGAAAGGCTCGGCTTTCATGGCTCCCTTGGACACAAAGTTTGCAGCAAGTATATTCAAAGACGTTGAGGACTTCGTGCAGAAAGTCCCCGATGCTGAATCGTCAACAATACTATTCGAAGGTGTTTCTTTTGAGAAGGTTATTGCTGTGCCTCAGAGAGCGACTTCGTTCACGAATCGTGGGGCTTATGGAAGTGTGCTGATCATGCCAGTCTGGACTGATTCAAAATATGACAATGACTGTCGAGAAGTAGCCATCCCTTTCGTTGTGGCCCCCTCCTTGATTTTGAGTGACAAGCTTCTAGAGAAGTGTTTCAATACCGCATCTCTTGATACCTAGAGGAAAGAGTACTAATTCGTGTAGTGGATGAGGGCTATGGCTACCAAATGTCGAGCTGAGTTTTCGCTGAGAAAGGAGAAAGGTACCGACGAAGTGACCAACGAGGGAGTCGGGGAATATGTGAACTATGATGGCAAGTTCGGCTTCTTCAATCTTCCGGAAAATTGCTAACAATGTGAAGGTCTCGAATTTAGTGCAAGTGTCGCTTTTGGCGTCAATGCCCCGAGACTGGCGGAGCTCAAGAAGAAATATGACCCGGAAAATGTCTTTTGTAGAGGAACTAGATTGCTTGCTTAAATCCCGTGGGGCCATCGGACTTGTGACAAAGAGCAAATAGTTATCACCGACATTTTGTTCTCAAAGTAACAAATAATAATATAGTTCAGGTGTCCTTTCCAAATCTTTTGATGAGCGGGAGACAATATTCCCACTCCGATCTCGAGGGTGGTTCAAACTATTGCACAGTGTGTCAGACGCGCTGCAGGTGTCTGCAACAGCGAAGCAGACAATAAATCTGGAAGACGGAGAATGGTATTGTATTTTTTTTACCAGCTGAGGGGAGGCATCGCATCTAAGCTCGAGGATAACCAAACGTTGAAAATTGATAAAGTCTCGCCCTGACATCCATATTTAGCTTGACCCCTTGATCGGCTGTAGATTCTAGTGTCAACTATGTAGAGCCCTCTGCTTTCAATTGGCTCGGCGTAAGCACTACTGCACAGTAGCGACAGGGGTCTTAAGCTACTCCCCATGAGGAAATTATCGTAATTCTCCTGACCGTGCCCCTCCCCGCCTTGCTCCAACTATAACACCTCAACAGCTCCCACCTTTTACTACAAACTTCCACGTTGTTCCCAATGAAGACATTATCGTAAGCTTAATGCAGAAAGACCATCAAAATGCCTCGACAAAAAGCCCATCTGGAGCCTCATGAGCTCGAAGAGGTGTGGAAAGCTGATGACGACTGGACGGGAGTGACGACAAAGGAAGAGAGAAAAAAGAGGCAGAACAGGCTGAACCAACGAAATTATCGACGGAGGCATGCTCAGCAAGACATATCGACAACTAAAAAGGCATCTTTTCGTGTTGAACGTTTTCGAATTTCAGAAGTTTCTCGGCCCGCTCTGACGGAAGTGAAGGGAAGGAACACTTCAAAATCTTCAGCTATAACGCCCTCAAAAATATCCAATAGCTCGATCCATTTTCAAGAAGATGCCTTGATATCGACTGATTTGCAACCACCAATACCCAAAACACTGCAAGGCTCGGCAACCAGTACCCCAAATAGTCTGCTGGACCGCGAGTTGTCACTAACGTTGACCACACATCACTTCACATCTAAATCCGGTCTTCTCAGCGACCAAAGTAACCATACAGCTCCGTATACTACCAATCTGGAACTCTCCGATCCGCTAGCCGCAGACGTCTGGCTTCCGCGCTCAGAAAACGCCAGCCTCGTGCCCATGTACGAGTCCCCGATACTCGCAGGCACCTCTCATCCCCTCAATTTTGATGCCGAGCCTTCATTCAGTTTAAGCATAGATCCAGTTTCGTTTCCAATCCCATTTGGAGAGACGTCACACCATAAACCCACATCAGCTCGGAACACTTTCCCTCTGTCATCGGATCACTTCCTCCACCTCATCCACCAAAACGTCTTCTGCGCCCTCATCTCTAACAAATCGCTCTTGAGCATCACGGCGTCTCTTATTAAAGTCGAACTCGGCATTTCTGTTCCCATGAGCCAGAACTTTGCGATGGCGTCTCACTCATCCGTTCCAGGCCAGGCGAACCTCTTCCGCGGTCACTAGAGCCAACTCAGGTTCAAATGAGCATCGCACACTCCTCTTGGATGAACATGTTCCCTTGGCCAAAACTCCGGGACAACCTCATTACATACGAAAGAAACTTCGACCATGGGGAGCTTTGCAACGATATCTTCGGTGATTTGTTCACCAACGTAACAATTCCACATGTTCTTGCCTCTGAAACCTCATACACGATGCCAGAAGAAACTTCCTCAGTGCTCAATGTCGACGGAAATAAATGGGGAGAGTTGGATGATGATATGACAGCTGGGCGGAGTGGTTTCATTGTCTGGGGTGACTCGTGGGACCCCGAGAGCTGGGAGATTACTCCAGCATTCTTGAGGAAGTGGCCTTGGTTATTCCAGGATTGTGAAGATCTCATTGCATATAGCAATCGCTGGAGGGTTATGAGGCATGAGGAGCCCTTGGCTTTCCCTTCCGTCTTCGAGCCACCGACAACGGTCTCACATGGTGATTTTTGTTTTTTAGAGCAGGGCCATGTACCTGAAAAGTTGCTGGGCGTCTAGTTCGCAAAATTCACTGGGTTTGGTTGCTGGAGTTGGAAGGAGCGACGAACTTCTGGTCGCTTAGACCATCGCGTTGTCTTCGCGCCTCGTCTCCTCCGCCTCCCTCCTTGACTCCTGCGTCTGGAAGACACACAAGCCAACAGTCAAGACTTTTTCGAAGAGATCACGAACTCAAAAACACGACACAACATGGGCGCCATACTCTCATCCGTTTCGAATTCCAGAAGCGGCATCCTCAATACCGGTACACCATGCGAAACATTCACCTGCTTCAATAAGCTGCCTGCGGAGCTGAGATGGATGATCTGGGAGTGTGCTGCTAAGTTCCCACGCAATCTTGACATCCACGCACTATCGCTAGGGGAGATCAAGTTTCAAAACTCACAGAACGACGACCCTGATCACTATCAACCCTTCAAATTCTGTACCACACAACCGGTCCCCAGCATTCTTCATGCGAGTAAAGAATCTCGAGCTGTTGCGCTTCAACACTTCCAACTAAGCTTCGACATAGACGACTTCTTGGTGGACAATATCAAATATACCCATCCCGCTCAGATCTACCGCAACAATGGGTCTGATCGAATATGCCCCATGGGACCTTTCAGTTGGGATGCGGCCTACTACTACTGGTTATCTCAAACACCACAATCATGCGCCGTCAATATTCATCCCAATGCAGATGAACCATCCCGACTGTTATTTCCCGACAATGTCTTGTTGTCACTAGAGTTTGGTACTGCCAACGACGAGATCCTCCTGTATTTCAGTGAGACAGCGTTGCTTTCTGGAAATATTGAGTTTTTCGAAGCAACAGAAGCTCTTACGACCCACTACGAATGGCAGTTGCTGCACTCAGCAAGGACGCTCCTGGTAGAGTCTTTCAAAGATGAAAGCAACAAGGAGAAAGAGCGGATCAAAGAAGTATTTACAGCCAGTGGCAACACCCCTCCCGGGAACCCCGACGTGGGCTGGACAATTCCTACGATCAAGCTTGCGGTCATTGTTGTGGATGGAGTAAGGTATTGAGGGGCTTTAGGTGCGATCAGTAGAGGTGTAGTGAGATACCAGGGAATATTATAAGAGTTTTCAGTTGCCATGTCGGACTAGGCTGGGAGCATCAATTGCAAGGACTGGTTGCTTCTGCTGGTGGAGAATATCGTCAAAGGGATAATACACAAATTCGCATGTCTAGGAGGAAATAGAGATACAATCGAAGTGTTACGACCCTCTTCTCGGATTCTACACATTGTGAGTATAATGCTCAGTGAGGGTGACCGCCACCAACTTCTCTCCCCTCAGTAAGGCGTCTATTCTAACGGAGGCAGTATTTGAATATCTCGGATTTTGACAGACTCGAAAATTCCGACAGGTAAGCAAATGCTGTTCCAGAGGGTTTTGACTCCCCAAGATTGTTTATGGAAAACCCGAGATGAAATTTCAAAACCCCAGCTCAGCCCAGCCCCATACTTCACCCCTGTTCCACTAGCGAAGTGGCTAGCCGTAGTGGGTACAACGTCAGCTGTCACCCCTCTCTACAACACAACAACCAACATACTTGACACTTCGCGATTCAAAGCCTCTCAACGATAATAATTTAAAAGTAGAAATCTTCAATTCTCATTAGAAACCCATCATGAACCTAGCGCTCTTGATAAATTCCGATCTCCCTTCCCCAGGTGACGAACACAGACATATGCCCCCTCACCCAACCTTCGCATACTTTCCCAAACTGCCTCTCGAAGTACGAATCATGATCGTACGCAGGCAATCTTTCTTATCACCAAGACTCCCAGCCCTCTCTCCCTGCCACTATCTCTCTCCCCTCAAAAAGCACCCTACTAACCTCATTGCAGTGGCAATACGCAGCCAACCAGCCCCGAAATCTAGACATCTGGGCCCCAGTAACCGAATCCTTTCACTTTACAGCCGCCAATGGGGAACACGTACAGCATGAGCCCTACCGATTCGTCACCAGCCAGGTTTCGCCAGGAATGCTTTCCGCGAACAGGGAATCGAGGGGGGTTGCGCTGCTGTACTATGAGATTGGCTTTGGGATGCAGATGTATAGGTTTAAAAGAAAAGAGCCGGGTCGTATTTGGGTTAACTTTGGGGTGGATCGGATTTGTCCTATGGGGGTGAGTTGTGCTTTTTTGAGTGGGGTTTTTCTGAGGGCGAGTTTGGGAGTTCAGATGTACTCCTGCTCTGGAGATATGGGCATGCACATGTCCGACATCTACTTCAGACTTACTCCCCATTATTTCACAACAAAAGTGAAGCTGACTCCAAGGTCTTATTCTAGGTGTACACAGCAGACGCGCGCCAGTGTCTACGACAAATGCATCTCCCTTTCAGCTTGGCCGCGAACATCCACGACCGGTTTACTCGGCGCCCGGAGACCATGATGAACTGGGACGACCCTCCCTTGGAGATACTCCTATATTCAGATGGACATCATACAAGCTTACCCCAGACGCCTGCACATTTTGAGTTCGTCGAGCTCACCGAAGATATCGCCAAGCCAGAGACGTGGACAGCCATAGTTCAGTTCAAAAGTGAGTTTCTAGCCAAGTATAGGGAAGGAGCGAGTAAGAGGTTTGGGGAGGGGCGGGGAGAAAGTGGTGTGGAGGAGCTTGGGTATGGGCTCCCGGATATACATTTTGCTATGAAAAGGGAGCACAGGGGCTGATTAGTGTCATGGACTTCCTGAAAATAATTCAAATTGGCCAAAGCACTAGAATACTTGGAGGGTGGCGCCTGTTCGATCATGCTCGACTTTCTGATTCCTTGCCGGGAGCCGGCTCCTAAAATTCGATGAAGTCGGGGAGTTTTCAGACATGGTTTTGGACTAGAGCTGAGGTTTTACTTGGAGACGAACATACTGGATGAGATACACTGAAATTTCACTCAAAATCTCGCTCATCTGTAAATTCTATATCCGCCTTTGTTCGAGAATACAACACCACGGAGACCGAGTTTTGTAACATCGGGTGTGAGCCAGTACAACATCGGAATTGAGCGGCAGGGGACATATATTTCCTTTTTGGGTTCTAATGACCAAGGTATGGGATCACAAAACTTCACAGTTGGCAAGATAATTCAGCAATGAATGTATTATGGATTGCTTCGACTCAGAAACTTAAAAGTATTAGGATCGGAGTCTGATACTCCGCAGACGCGTCGACCGTTAATATAAATTATATCGGACGTCGTCGCCCGATAATCAAGATTTTAGCTGTGATGACCAGACTTGGTTACTTTCACATTGTACAAAATATAAGACGTACCACAGAAAAAAGGAAAATTGCAGCTGCAAGCCAAGAGAGTCTGACCCCCAGCTTCGCTTTCAGGGGCCGTCTTTGCTCTTATCGCCCCTATCTTCCCAAAATCTTACCCTAATTGAACTCGCACCTCTCTCACATCCTTCTTACCAATCGATATCCAACTCCCCACCCAGGTCCCAGACCAACAGCTTTGGTGGCTTGTATTCAACCAATTGGCCTGATCGAGCTCCCTGATGTCCCCACGATAACCCACCAACTCAATCTGTGACTTGGGCGCCCAATACGGGGCCGCAGGTCGCCTCCGGCGCCGGGAAACAGCCATGGCTCAACTCTATGCGTCACTATCCGCGGGATGTACACGCCTGCGACTCGTGCAAATCCCCTCGGTCGCCCATAAATCGTTCTCTTCATCCTCCCGCGCAACTCCATATTGCTTTTCCAGAGTTCGGGCGGCGACAGGATCCTTTGGTAGGCGGAGATTTTTTATTTTTCTTGGGGCCCAAGCCGAAGTCGGGGGCGGCCATCTGCGCTCCCCCCAGCCAGCCTTCATGTGCCTTGGTGGGGTCATGCGATGTGCTGTTTTTGCAGCAACTTCTTTTCTTCGACTTGGAAATAATTTTATATCCCGCATGTACCAGTGAATTTGGATCAATCTCTGACTATTTATCTCTCCAGACCATCCTCCTCATCTATTTCAACCTCAATCCAGCTTGGTAAGAGCAACACGCCGCACCATGTCGTCCACTACCCCGCTGCGGAGCTTGAACATCAACAACATCAACCCCCACGTCAAGGAGGCGAAATATGCGGTGAGAGGAGAGCTTGCTGTGCGCTCCGAGGAATACAGAGCCCAACTCGCAAAAGGTCCCTCCAATCTGCCCTTCGACAAGATCATCTCTGCCAACATTGGAAACCCTCAACAGCTGGACCAGAAGCCCATTACCTTCTTCAGACAAGTATTGAGCTTGCTGGAGAACCCGTTGCTGTTGGAAAGTGAAGATGTGCTTGTGAAGCATCTGGGATATAAGAGCGATGTTATCGAGAGGGCGAAGTGGCTGCTGAAGACTGTGGGCTCTGTGGGTGCATACAGTGCCAGTGCTGGTGCCCCCGGGATCAAGGAGAGTGTTGCGAAGTTTATTGAGGGTAATGGCTGCTTCCTGAATTATCTGATATAAGTCTAACCACTATTTTACAGCACGAGATGGCCACTCCGCCGACCCCAAAGACATCTACCTCTCTGCCGGTGCCTCTTCCGGCGTCAACACTCTCCTACACATCATCTGCGCCTCCCCCCAAACCGGCGTCCTAGTCCCAATCCCCCAATACCCGCTCTACACCGCCTCACTCTCCGTCCTCAACGCCAAGTGCGTGCCCTACTACCTCGACGAAGCCAAGAACTGGGGCACCGACCTCGAAGCCATCAAGGGCGCCTACAAGCACGCCGTATCCGACGGCACCGACGTGCGCGCCATCGTCATAATCAACCCGGGCAACCCCACCGGCGCAAGTCTCTCAGCTGACGATGTCAAGGCAGTCATCGAGTTCGCGGCCCAGGAGAAGCTCGTTATCATGGCGGATGAAGTGTACCAGACCAACGTCTTCAAGGGCAAATTCCACAGCTTCAAGGGTGTGTTGCGGGAGATGCAGAAGGCGGACGCGGAGAAATACAAGTACGTGGAGCTGGCGTCGCTGCACAGTGTTTCTAAGGGCATGGTTGGGGAGTGCGGACACCGAGGTGGATATTTCGAGCTGTGTGGCTTCGACCTTGAAGTCCAGGATCAGATCTACAAGTTCGTATCTATCAGTCTTTGCGCGCCTGTTATTGGCCAATGCCTCGTGGAGATGATGGTCAACCCGCCCAAGGAAGGCCAGCCGAGTTACGAGCTCTACAAGCAAGAATACGATGGCATCTTTGCCGGCCTGCAGAAGCGCGCTACTGCTTTATACGAAGCTTTCAAGGATATGGAGGGCGTTAAGTGCGGCGAGCCTCAAGTAAGTCATACCCCTTCCACCTTATTCACATCTCCACTTCTACTTTTACTTATTAACAATTGTTTGTCCAGGGCTCCATGTACCTCTTCCCCACCATAACCCTCCCTCCAAAGGCCATCGAAGCCGCAAAGAAAGAAGACCGCTCGCCCGACGAGTTCTACACCTTCCGCCTGCTAGACGCCACGGGCGTCTGCGTCGTCGCCGGCTCGGGCTTCGGCCAGAAAGAGGGCGAGCTGCATTTCAGAACCACGTTCCTGGCGCCCGGTACCGAGTGGGTTGGGCAGATTAGCAAGTTCCATAAGGAGTTTATGGAGGAGTTTAGATGAAGTGGGGGGTTTGGGTTTTGCATGATTTTATTGCACATATGGAGACCTGGAGTATGGGTAGATAGCGTCTTAGAATTATTCGTTGAATTTGGGGGTTGGAAAATTCCACTCTTATATGGGACTATCTTCGGGAACAGTTTCCGCATGAATCTTTGAACTTATTCTGGCTTTGGATAGGCCCTTGATGTGACATAATGGATAATGGAATGTCCTTGATATTGCAGTAGGTCCATAATGTTACGGGTTACGGCTATGATCTATCCAGCAGTAATGGAAATGGTAATGCCATACTGAATGTCATTTTATAATGCCCATCCCACTGCTCCGCCCATGCACGAAAACAACGCTGAAAACTCCTGTATCGCCGCCCATCCTGATCCAGGTTCAAATATGAGAAGAAAGCTTTTGTGTAGGATTATTGCCCGCGAAAGTCTTCCTCGGGCTCCTAAACCTTGTAGAAGCAAAATGCAACATAGAAGCTCGCAGCCTCCATCTCCTCATCGCTGACAAGAAGAGGGCCACGACCACGCTCTCTAACGCCCATTCGCTCGCTCAGAGGGCCAAGCACCTCGTCATCCTTCTCGGTCTTCCAGATCTGGTCGAAGGACTTGTGGTATGACATTTCTAGGTTGTAGTCTTCGGCCAGCGAACGGAAAACTCCCCATGGAACGACGTACTCAGGGACTTCCTCGACGGCCTCGTGCAGGAAGTAGTTGTATTTTTGGCCGAAGGGTGGGCGGAAGATGCCATCTGCGGGAGTCTTGCCGGGGAATCGGACTCTGTATATGTCGTTGCCCCATTCGGCAGACTCTTCCGCCTCGCCTTCCTCTGGCTCATCCACGGGCTTACTCTCTGCCTTCTCGCCATCTTCAGATGGTTTCTCCTCCAAGGGCTTGCTGGCAGTGCGCTCGTTGAACTTCCGAACTTGCTCACTGATGACCTCTGAATTCGGGATGCAGCCAATGAGTCTACCTCCCTTCTTTAAAGCACCCGCAACGTTTTTCAGCATGCATCGCGCCTTTCCTCGCTTTCGAAAGCGTAGTGCATGCAAAACATCATGCTGACAACGTCGAATCCACCTCCACCAAATCGTGATGGTCCGCCAGAATTGTCGAAGCCCACTTGTCTGACTATGTCGACCTTTTCAACAGTCTCGCCGAAGCAATCCTGTGCGAAGAATTCTGCTTGGAATAACCGCGGTGGAGGTCTGTTGTTGTGACCTCCTCGTCCCCTTCCGCCTCGACCACCTCCACCTCGACTTGACATCTGTCGGTATCGCTCCTTAGCCTGGTCAATCGAAACATCCGCCGGATCCAGGCCAACGTAAAGCTCGACGTTCTGCGGCGCCTGCTGCCACTTGCCCAGGTCCCCGCCCTTACCACACCCAATGTCAAGAACCAGCAAGCCTTTGGTTTCCGAAGGTCCCTCCGCGAAAACCATGCCCCCGCGTTCTTGTGCACCAGGAGTGTAGTCTTCATTGGGAGAAAACTTCTGGATTATGGTGCTCTTGATCCAATTGTTGAAGCTCCGAAGACCCTTGATGCGACTGTCCGTTTTGCGCCATTCTCGACCACGCTCCGGAACTGTATTGTAATGCTGTTTGACAGCGTTGTGAATCCCTTGCTTGGAATTGGCAGCCTCGATCTCCTTCTCGCGCTCAACTTGCCTCTGTCGTATGTGCTCGCGCTCGGCGTCTGTGATCCGTGCTCGCTGGCCTGGACGCTTCTGCTTGCGTTGGGGCTGGGATGAAGGTGAGAGGGAGCGCTGGCGCTTGGAAGAATTTGAAGGTGAAGTAGAGCGTCTGGATTCGGTACGCGGATCGACGCGTCTGGGGGTAGAATTCGAGGGCGATCGTGATCTTTTGCGCTTCTTTGCGGGTTCGAGCTTGGTTGCGTTGAAAGGCTGGGGTTGGTCCTCCACGGGGGAGATTTCTGAGCCAGCCATATCAGATGATGTGTGCAGAGCGTACCTCCTTGGGGTAGTTTCGATCTAAAATACGAAGATATTTTGGTTTCCGCAAGTTGCGATTGTGGTGCTATAAATTTAAGAGGATGTGGAGGAAGGAGCCGCTAGGATGTCAAGCGCAAGGTCACGATTCACCCTCGCGGTTGACGAAAAAAGCGACACCAAATATTAACACAAAGTTCTGATTTGATTTTTGAATGCTCTACAGCGCGTGAGACATCAAAAAGGCGTCCTTTTGAAGCAATTCGGTCCAAAAAAAACTATCTTTGCCAGATGTAATGCTGCAAGCTGGGCGAAGTTACCAAAGAGACTCGCGTCGCGCTAGTGCCTGGAGACAAGCAAGCTCCAGCTTGAAGGCCGATGATCAACAACAGACTCAAACAACCAATCCTCAAATACAATAAACCATTTCCCACGATCTCCTCCATACACGCAAATAATCATGGGTTCCGATCCCCAATATGCGAAATATCCCCTCCTCCCCCTCGCCCAGCACATCTTCACTCTTACCAATCCATCATCTCCAAAAGCCACCCAACAGACCTCATTAAAAAGCCTCCAAGATGCCATCACCGAGCACAAGATGGCGCCTCTCTACCGGTATCTGGCACACCCAGCGGACGGCATCCTCAACGCAACCGGAGTAAGCTCTTCACATTCTACAAAGCAGCTTGGGCGAAAGCCTAGTGCGGCGGGCATGGTGGCAAGTAAGCACTCAATACCCAAGATCGACCTGCCTTGGGACGAGGCTTTATATGAGAAGCTGAAGAAGGAAAACGATGAGGAGTTGGATGGGTTTAAGAAGGAGGAGGAGGAGGCTGCGGAGAAGGCTGGGGAGACCGAAGTACAGGCTGCCCGAGGCAAGCGCGCAGAATTTTGGGCTCGGGTTGGAGATAAGGTATGCTAAAATCTTCCATCTGATGTGGGACAACATGCTGCGTGTGGTCTGAAGTGTTTTTGGTTCTTGGGAACTGACGGACTTTCAGGACCGATCGATTGCAGCCTACGAGGAGGTGTTCGAGAAGACCGGCGTTTTGGGAACCAAAATTGATCTCGTGCTCGCTATCATTCGAATGGGTCTATTCTACGGCGACAAACTACTGGTTAAGAAGCATGTAGATCGCGCAAAGACACTGGTTGAGAGCGGAGGAGATTGGGACAGAAGAAATCGATTAAAGGCATACCAGGGACTTTACCTGCTTACAGCTCGATCCTACAGTCTGGCCGCTCCTCTCCTTCTCGACAGTCTTTCTACTTTCACCAGCTACGAACTTTGCTCCTACTCATCTCTTGTCGTTTACGCTGTTCTCGCCGGATCCGTCTCGCTGAAGCGAGTCGATTTCAAGTCGAAGGTTGTTGATGCGCCAGAGATCAAGGCTATTTTGGGTGACGGAGAGGATAAGATTTCGGCTCTTACAGGGTCGCTTTCTGCAGGCCCTGGAGCGGATGAGGAGATGAAGGATGTGTCTTCTTCCGCAACACCAGGTGCTGCCAAAACCGCCGTCAATCTTACCACCCTCGGAAGCGACCAACCGGAAGCTGAAGTCGCTATTGATTTCTCGCCCCTTGCGCAGCTGGTTAGCAGTCTATATACTGGAAGCTACCGCGACTTCTTTGGTGCGCTGGCAGCTGTCGAGGTTAGCTTCCTGAGCCAGGACCGATACCTTTACGAGCACCGAGGATGGTTCGTACGAGAGATGCGTCTTCGTGCATACCAGCAACTCCTGCAAAGCTACCGTGTTGTTGGTCTTGAGAGCATGGCCAATGACTTCGGTGTTTCCGTGGACTTCTTAGATCGGTATGCTTTTACTCGGTCTAGACATCCTTGATTTTGGCTAATATTTCTACAGTGATCTTGCCAAGTTCATTGCCGCGGAACGAATCCCTTGCACTATCGACCGTGTCACTGGAAAGGGTATCATCGAAACCAATCGACCAGACTCTAAGAACAAGCAATACAATGATGTTGTGAAGCAGGGTGATCAGCTTATCACCAAGCTACAAAAATACGGTCAGGCCGTCAGGTTGAGGGGTAGCGAGAGAGCATAGAGTGGAGGTTAGATGAACTGATGCGTAGTTCACCCTTGTACGATAACATAGCAGATAGAATAGCGACATGCCAGAAGCTAATTTCTTATCACCTCTGGCAACTACAGACGGGTTTCAAAAATGCTGAAAGTGTAGGTGGGTGTAGAACCTCGAGTAGAAGCTCACAAACTTTTACAGACTCGTCTCATCTCTTCCCAGCGTGGCCGTAGCGCTCTGGATAGCTATGAGTGGAACATGAGCTTACGTAAGCGTCTCTCTTCATGAGGAAGCCGCCAGCTTATTTTCAAGATCATCCCTCTACATCTTCTCACATTGATTCAATATCATCGGCTTCCTGAGAAGTATCCGAATGCTCATGTTACTCGTAATTCACAGGCACAGAAGGCAACAATGTTTTCCGCATGCTAGACGCGACAGCGGCCGTGCGCTCAGCTGCTTTCTCAAGCCTTCTCCTCAAAGCCTTACAATCACGAGATTTTGATCCTCGAACAATATCATGTTTGAGATCCCATTCTGCTTCTATAAAAGCCAGTGCTTTAGTCACCCCGCAGTTGCTAGTCTTCGGACCTCTCTTGCTGCTTCTTCGAGGTTCGCTGAAGGATGAACTCGAAAGCGTTCAATCTCTGGCTCTATTTAACATATCCCTTTGACTTCCGCGTTCTGAACCAATTGTGTATTTTTTGTGTCTCTTGCTTGCTTATGGTCATCTGCACCTTCGTCCGACTCACTACATCAGCGGGGTAAAGGCTCTCGATTCAGTTCTAAACTTGGACACGTCAAAAGGCCTGTCGTGCGATCCAACGCATGCCGAGAAGCGGCTGAACATTTTAGTGGACCCCTGAATACAGCAAGCATCTTCCCGAAATTATTGGAAAGCAGGCAAGTTGCTGTACTCATTTAATTGGTCTCTCGAGTTCCTTCAAGCGAAGGATTGATTCTCTCCCCGCCCTTGAATATTCAATTGAAGAACATAAAGAATCGAGGCTCTGCTGCGTTCCAGGCCTACCGCGTTCAACCCCAACTTCCGACCTCTCGACGGCACTCTCGTGATCAGATTAAATTGGGGAAGGGCCAATGTCTCAGAAGCGGGATGGAAGTAAATTTATTGGACCAGTTCCGAATGCCAAGCAGTGAACATGGATTTTCGAGGCCTAGTTTCAGCCCTGCCGCAATATTTCTCTCCAGCGCAGCGAGTCCGGCCGCTCGAGGCTGCGTATCGAGAGTATCGAAAATCAAAACCTGCATTTGAGGCTTGGGGCTGAACACAAAAAGCATCCAGAATGCGGGCTGAGTTATTATTAAGTTTTGGGCCGTCGAGTACATCAAGTACCACGATGGAGCCGCTTCAGTTCTTCTGTGCTTCTGTTTCTCTTGCTGTCTTGTTGTCGTCCGAAAGTTTGAAATTACATTATCCGAGATGATTTCCTCCTCGCCTCTAATCGTTGTTCTTGCGACATGCTTGTCAGCTGTTTACGCTCATGCAATTGCAGTGCCCGCGCCGGCCATCACAGCTGCTCCGATAATTGCAAGACAGGCAGCCTCGCAAGCCTTTGTTGGATATTACTCCGATACAACATGTAGGCCCTCTTTCTCCTTTTCCGATTTGGGGCTATGCTAAATGTCCTCAAGGGGAAGAAGAGGACTGTAAAATCAGCGGAACTCCTGGTGGAACGTTCATGACCTCTGGCTCGTTTGCTGCTTGCTGTGCAACGAGCTGTGTGCAAAGTGACTTTGCAACAACATGCTCGGGGATTTCGGCTATGTACCCAGTGTATGGGGCACTCTCATGGTATGTTCTGTCGCCTCAATCGAATTCAAATACTGGCTTACTGGCGTAGTTTGTATGGTTGCAATACAGATTTCGTGCTTCAGAGTGCAAACGATGCGAATCCCAGGCTGTGGAGTGAGTACTTCCCTATTCTCTTTCAGCACTTCTAGATAATTGCAATCCATTTTCAAAGTGTGTCCGACGAATTAAGCTAACGCTCAATTCTTTAACAGTTGGATGTGATAGCGATGGAACGCAAACCAACTACTACCGCACTACGCCAGCAACCACAGTCGCAAGCACAACAAGCTCTTCCGGCCCATCAACAACCACCACCGTCCCCGCAAATACCGACCCCGTCGTGACGGTAACTCCGACACCAACCCCAGCACCAGCGCCCAAAAAGAGCAGCAGCAAAGCCTGGATTGCAGGAGTTGTCGTCGGTCCAATAGTAGTCCTCGCCATCGCCGGAATCCTAATCTGGTTCTGCTGCATGAAAAAGAAGAAGAACAAGAGAAACCAACAGTCGCAAGCTCCCCAAATGGCACCTATGCAGCAACCGCAGCAACAGCAGCAGTACATGCAACCACCCCCCGGCGCCGAGCAACGCTACTCCACGCCCGCA
>QGMK01000166.1:0-37842 GCA_007825345.1 Lachnellula suecica | reverse complement strand
GCGGTGGTTCTGGGATTGGAATTTAAAAGTACAACAGACAAGGTTTCGGAATGATATATATATGGTGACCTCCTGATTTATCTGCAAGCTAATATCATATGTAGCAGCAAAGCAAGATTTCCAAAACGCTATTGCCGTGGCTGGGTGCTGTGATGACGAAAAAGCCGCGAGTTTGATGCGTGAGCCACACTGAAAGCTGGCAGTCGCGAGGGATCCAATGATGCAATGCTTACTTAAACGACACTCAGCCACAACGCCTCTTTTCTCGAAACCCGTTGGTGCACTAAATGGCACGCTAGTATCACCGGTGATACTTAAGATAAAAGTTATTTCTTCCCGTTTTCTAGCTTGTGTAAAGAGAGAGAGAGAGAACTAGAGACACACTCACCGTATACCCCTCGAATCAAGGAGTAATGCTGGGCCACTAAGCCTATGTTGTTGATTTCATCTTCACAATGAGTATCCTAGGATGGGAGCAGCGTACTCGTATTTACCAAAAGCAGATGTGGAGTAGTGACCGCTGGACTGCATAAGTGTAACCGTGGGAAAAGTAAAAAACAAAAACCAAATTAATATTCTCCCTCAAATAAAAAATAAAAGTTCAATGCTGATTACAGTGCCGTTAATTGTTTACTATTGAAGTTGAAACGCTTCGACCACGGCTCGCATGGATGGAAGTTTGCGATTTCGTCTTTCGAATCACATGAAATCAATATGTGAGAGTCGGTGGTTGGGGCGGATGCGCTCGGTTGATGCATGCTGTACACCTTTTAATCTCACCCGTAGGAAGTCATAGGCTTCAGTAGACATTTTGTTGTTGTAGAAAAATGGGACTACGTTTTCAGTCACTTCAGGGGTCTACGCGCTATTTTGATATGTCACGGCTCACGATCCGAGGCATGTTTGCAACGTCGTTATTTTTTTTCTATCCCAGAAAAACCACACTTGCAAGCTACAACTTCAGCAGACGTTTCCCAGACGTTTCCCATCATCACTTGTTGGCTGTAGTTATTTGCTGACCTCCGGTCAAATCCTTCTGCCCATACGCCGCATCACTGCGCTTCGCAAGTGCGATTTGTTGAGCGCTTACGATCGCCATAGCAGGTATCGTATGGTAGCCATCAACCCATCAAACAACAGCTATTGACCTCTGCGATGTCTTCGCAAGGTAGTCTTTGACCGCTCGTCGATGAATATTGCCGTGCAAACGCGGCGAGTGTCTGCCAAGTTCGTTCCATTCTACCTACCCCGCAGCCTATTTCTCCAGTCCCTTTGTTGATCAGCTTCAAGCACTCAGTGTAATTTTCAATCATCATAGAGCATAGCGCAACTGACGGATTGAGGTTCTCTGTGTAGAACAGTATCCCATGCTCTAGCTCGGAGGTGCTCCTATTGGGGATTAATAGCTGACGGTCGACATCGCTGGAGATTTGCACAACAAACGCAACGACTCGACGAAAGAAGCTCGCAGCCTGCCGGCAGTATATTCTTCAAACTTCTCCCACTTCCACATCGAGACCTCGAGTTCCGTTCCCCCTATCCACAGGCCAGCAGAAAGCAGCCCGAGACGTGTTGAAGGCGAGACTGGCAAATGGCCGACATGTGCTTCGTTTGATGATCTTCGAATGCATCAAACTTGACACGAAGCGGCGAGGCGGAAGGCATATGTGGCGGAACATTCAGGGAATGGCGGTCGATAACAGAGAGGGAGACGGATGTTTGGCGCATATCTACAGCAAGGGAACGCCTGTCAAAAGACTTCCGAGGCAGAGCGGAGTGGAAATTAGCGAGCAGTCGCAGACACTTGCGGGATGGTCAACCAAGTTATTGCCACGTTGAATACTACCTAAATTGAAGGATCAAGAATGGCAAGTTACAAAACCCAACGACGAGATGCTTTGGAACCTTACAACCGGGATGTTGCGAAAGGAGGATATCCCATCAATTTCTTTCGTGGATGTGAGGAAAGCCTACCATTGCAAGGCCATGCAGGGAAGCATCATATAAACAGGTGAACTTCGTTGGATTTTCAAATCTGCTGGTCCTTTTTTCAGCCCTTCAAAATCTGGAAGTCCTACAGAGCAAGGCGAGTCAGTGGGTAGTGGAAGACCAGCGGTGAATCTTCGGACTTCACAGCACGAAGTGAGACGGCTAGTGTAGCCAGCCGCTCGAAAGTCTTGCGATTCAGCTTGGTTAAAGCACCGGCTCCAAAGGAAACCAAGACTACAATTGTCCAAGATAATGCAGCCATTCCCATTGGCAACTGGCTAGTACATCAGCTATCCATTCCAAAGACTTGCAAAATAATAGGATACAACTTCCGTCGAGATACAAATTGCGGGAAACATCTCATATACACGAGCAATACGTGGGCCAGTACTCAGAGCTTGGTTGTTTGACTCTGCCGTTGGATTGAGTCTTTGCAGGGAAGCTTCCGGGGGCGAGCCTCTGCGCAACCCATTTTCCTGATCTCCCCTCTCGGAAAGAAGCCGGACGGCTGCCCAGCCCAGATTATAATCCAAGTGGCTGGAGAGGTTCTCCGGTTTGGAAGTCACCAAACGCCCAAAAATAACTAATTTCCATCTTCAGTCATTAGTTCTGTGTGCTCTATTACCCAGCCTGTTGTATTCGATATACCTCGGTTTAACACCGCCAGGAATTTGAATCATGAGGTATTGTGTGAACACATGCTACCATGCCGGATTTCTTGATTGTCCTCCCTCGGGTTACTCAGGACCGCGAAACGCCACTCAAGGCAAATACTCAGCGATGGAAACAGCATACTTGCGTTCCGTTTCATTCCATCATAATTTACAAGTAAAGCCCCCGGAAGCGCTTCCGTATGCCTCTTTCGTATCTGGTCTCGGCTGCGGGCTCGGACCAGACAATACACAGAGAGCTCGATGCGAATCGATGGTGGCTTGACTTAGGAGGCTGAATGACTCGCAATTCTAGGATACAATCTGAAAATGTGGTTCTCGAAGGTCCATCTTGTCCACTCGTTTTTGATTTGAGTTCACCCCACCATTCAGACGGCTGGTTGGGATCGATGAATCTTTAGTTGAATACAAGGGGAATGCTCTTATTTTGCTGGAGGCGGTGAGTGGGAGACAAAGCTCCATTAACAACTCAGAGCAGAACAAGGGGTATCCAAGCAGGTTGGTCACGTGCTAAACGGACAACCATCGTGGCCGCAGACTGCTCCCCAGATAATCTTGCTTTACTCTCGTGTTTGAGTTCAAAACAATGCCGAAAAGGGTTTATCCCAGCCAGGCAAATTGAAAGTTCAGGTGCTACGAATCTCGGATCAGCTTCCGGTGCGATGCAATTTTCTGAGCAATGCTGTCCTCGGTCAAGATGCTTGTTCCTTATATTTCTCCAGGTTCTAGACCCACGGGCAACGTCAAACAGCAATGTGCCAACCACTCGCATTCGATTCGTGAGTATCGCACGTTCTTAATTGCTTCAAGTACATTACGTCGATAACTTTCAGACGGCGTGTCTTTAAGCTCGAGCCATCGATCCGTTCCACTGGTATTTGAAGTTTCAAACTCAAGACGACGACGTCCAGAATAAACTCCAATATACAAAGTCATCTGCTTTCACTCATACTCAGCTCTCGCTCACTCAACTTGATGCTTGCTCGTGCCCCAACAAGATGTCTCGTATTTACATCACCGCCAACATGAAGCACAGCAGTATCGGGATTGCTATGCCAACTTTCGATATTTGCACGACGGATCATCTCGGTGGCGGGTTTTCAGTTGGCGGTCTGCATCCGGCCAGCATTGCTAAGCTGGCAGGCAAAGGCGAAGCGGGCGATAAGGGGGAGCGATTTGATCTCAAAGCAAACTTGAATGCTGAACGAAGTTCTTTTGGCTTGGTCATAGCAACCAATAAATATCTTCCGCATCTTGAATGGTCCTCTGAAGGGGGTGTCGGTTAGTTCACTCTGCCTATTTTTTATCTGCCTTCAAATCAGGCGAAACTTCTCGTGGGAATCACTTCTCTAATAGCCGTTTAGGAAAATTACCCATGGGCATCGCCGGTATTGCCACTGCTCTTCTAGGAGTGGGCGGCAAAAAGCTCCTTGGGGGGCAATCGTCCTCCAAGAAGGGCTCAAGTGACAAAAGAGGCGACAGACGAAGTCAAACAAGTGATAGGCGAAGTCAATCGGGCGAGAGTAGTAGATCTAGTCGAAATGGCTCAAATCATAGAAAAAGCGATGGACGAAGTCGGACGGGCGAGCACAGCAGATCCAGTCGAAGGGAATCAAGAGACACCAGAAGCGACGAGCGAAGCGAATATAGAAGAGATATCCAACCGGACGAGAGGGAGAGCGCCAGCCAAACGAGTATGCATGACAGGCCTCGTCGGACAAGCGAGAGGCACCGATCTAGTCCAACGAGGGAGAAGAGCAGACATGGCGATCGGAGGCGCTCCTACGATGACAGGTCGTCGCGACCATCTCCAACACGCCAGCGTGCAATCATGCCACGTGAGGAATATGGATACCACGAAGACGATGCACGTCGGCCGCGGCAGGACTATGGACACTTGTACGATTCGTACGAAGACGACGATTCAGGATATCATTCGGATTATTATGAGAGACGCGAAAAATCTAGTCGTCGCAATTAGTCCCGCCGTCGATGAAGGAACCTTGAACGTAAACTTCTGATCCTGAAATCGAATGAAAGGGTAACAGCCACCGGCTCCTGGGGTCTGCTCCCCGTTTGAGAAGACGACATCACCAGCACACCACGCACTGGAAGCGGTTCATATTGGAGTAAACTGCAATTTATGATACGTCTCGAATGACTTGAATACCATTGAAGCGAATACCAGCAGATTTGGCGTCGAAAGCAGTTTGGGAGTTATTTCGGAAAGTATCTTTATGGAGTTTTGGAAGGCTGGACTTGGATATGGAGATTTTGAAGCTTGGAGTAGAGAATTTGATTACCATTTTGATACCAATTATTCAAACTTCACATAGCATCAAATGCTCAAATAAGTTGTCCAAAAATAACAGAAAGTACGCTTCACTCTTCAGGGAAGACGGGAAATCATGATGTAGCCTCACATATGTAGCTTCAAGAAACTTTGAATGCTTGAGCACAATGAACCGCAACCCGAAGTTGGCATTTTGTATCCAAACGAGAAATGTAGTCATTCTTATGTACATCGAACTTGACAGATTTAATAAGCCAAATTTGTTGCTTCAAACGAAGGTATTTCATTCCCAGTGTGTCTCGGAGCTTCCAAGAACCTTTCAAGATTTACCCAATATCCACAACTCGGCATTAGAAGAAACATCGCTAGTCATGTACAACCTGCCACCGCTGTCGAACACGAGGCCAGCTGGCCGAAAGCATCCCGAGCTACTTGAAGGCCCATTCCCGGCACACTTCGTCACATCCGGATTCCACATGACATCGGTATAGCTAGTTTGGCTTGCTAGCGGGCCAGTAGGCTTGTAGCTTCCATCAGTGCCTTTCGTGAAAGAAACAGCGACCAATTTGAACCCGGTCGTGGGTACGCGGTTCCAAGAACCGTGGAAAGTGACGTATAATGTGCTGTATGTCGGGTCAAATTTACTGTCGATGGGAGCAGAATGTGCCATGAAAACGGTTGATGGTTCTACTATCTTCGTTTTGCAGGTCGCATCATTGAACGTGCTGTTAGGGGCGAGCATGAATGGATCTCCGATCTTTAAGCCCGTACTGAAATCGCTCGCTTGCCATACAGCAAAGCATGTAGGGTAGCCGTACCAGTTGTTGTTCGGCGTAGTGATGTCGCCAATGTAGTTAAGCTTCTCGGCGGGGTTATTTATATGAATGTCAACGCCTCCGCGAGTGAACTGATCAGCGCTGTTCTCGACAGCCCATAGCCTAAAGCCTTGTCAGTCGCCGCAGTAAGGAAGAAGTAAGAGCAGAAAACCAACATATTGTTCCCATCAAATGTCATTCCAACATCATTTCGCAGGCCGTAGCCCATTACATAACCTCCAGAGACGTAATTATAACCCGCACTTGGAAGCTTGCTCAAGTCAAAAACCTTGATAATTGCCCGGGCTGCGGATGGGCTTATGGTAGGCATATCAAGATTCTCCTGGGCTCCCTGCGAAACGACCAGTAGGTTTGGAGCGTGAGCCCCTATAAGCAGTGTGCGAGTCACATGTGATCCTCCATTGGTCATTCCAGTGATTACAGTCGACCGAGTCCCGACAGTCTGCGATGAAGCGGTGTAGGGCCATGAATACGCCGTAGTCATAGAGCTTGCATACAGGGTTTTACCATCGGCGCTGAAAGTAATGCCGTGATTGAGACTGTTGAGTGCTATCAATGTCTTACTCGAGGACACACAGCCAGTCGAAGCGATCGTGTGTACGGAAATACCCACACCGGATTGGACGATCAACAGGTTACCGGCCGAATCCCAGACGAGACTTCGGGGACTGGTCAACCCGCCGAGGACCTTGGTAGCTTTCCATCCGCTGGCTAGAACGGACGAATATGAAGGAGCGCTTACCCCAGAGCAGGAAGCGGGTATTGTGGCCTTTCCAGTGCTGGTGGGTACCACGCTTGTCGATAGAGTTGTTGAGGTAGTTGCAGCTTTGGTGGAGCTCGTTGAGCTTACGCTTGTAGTAGCTTGGGGTACAAGATTACTAGCAACCCAGGCACTGAAGTTAGGACTTCGCGCGGCGTTCAAGTCGTGAGTCCATTTTCCAAAGTCGGAATGGACGCTGAAAGCGGAGGCGTTGTTGGCAGGATCAGTGACGGCAGACCCTCCAAGAGCCCAAGCAAATTGGGTTGTTCCGGTACCATTGAGAGTATATGTAGATTCATCATTGGTTTGCCATGAGGTGCAACCACTGCATACCGCACTCAGAGTCCAGTGTGTGGCGTTTGTCGTAGTACCTTTCAGAAGTTTCAACTCCGCTCCTGTGTATCCGTTTGGAAGACTCTGACCACTGCGAAAATGTCAGAGAATTCTCAAAATACTAGATGCTGTCATACAATGCAAAACGTGAGGAGCCCACTGAAGTCTTCCCATTGGGCCACGCAACTGTGAGGGGATTCCAGGTCATCGTTCCTCCCCACGCAAAGCCAGCCCAAGGTACCGCAACCGGCGCCGTGATGGTGATGATAGCATCATAAGAACCTGTCACAACCGAAGGCAGGGCTATGCCGAACTGAATTCCGTTGGTGCTCGTGTAGGTGGAATAGCAAATTTTGGTCACCGAGTCGCAGGCTGTTTTTGAATCTACTTGTGCATATACTGCGAATGATTAGCATATAGGAATTTTGTGATGAACAAAGACTTCTCACCATTTCCGGACAGCGCAGCAGCACTTCCAAAAAGCTGTGACAAACGCATGATTGTTAACTTGTTAAAGCCCTACCAAGTCCCAACTACGCGCAACGTCGATGAGGATATATTCTTTTTATGCATTGGAACAACCCCCGCACCGAGAATCAATGATGTCGTTCACCCAACTGGCACCCCATAACTGCCGACATTCTATGGCATTTTGAGCATATTTGCCACCAGAGACTTGATGGAATTGATTGAATTTTGGCCTTGGCCAATACATATCGACCAGTTGTAATGATCAACCGGGAATTGGAACGCAAATATGAAACAACAGGCAGAAATAATTGATGGGCCAGGAGCACGAGACTGGATACACTTTCCTCTAAATTGTGGTTATTCTGGCTGCACGGTCTGGGGATATAGCCTCGACGAGGGCCAATAGAAACAGGCTTCTGCCCATACCGATTTTTGACCCCGCTAATACAGGGCAAGCGATGGTATATTAAGGTTGACATCCGGGAACGAATGTGTGTGGGAAAAAGCTGGATCTGGGGTTTTAATTTCTGGGATGGTCGTTTGTTTCCCAATGTGTGAAGGGAAAGAGGGTAAGATTCTCGGCACTTGTATAGCAATCCGACTCAAGTGCATCCGCCTCAGCAGGTGAACGTATCAGGGTATTCGCGTCATTGATGCTCTATGTGAGAACCACATCGATACCAGTATATTCTCGACGTGTAAAATAAGAGTACTAGTGTACGCTGTTTCAAAACCAAAGGTAAGGAGGCGGTTGAAAGGAGGGGGGTTACGTAAGCAGGGCAAAGTTACCGCGGCAAACCGAACTTCAAGGAGCTTCTTCCCCAACTCCAGATCTACAGCTCTATACTACCTTACCATTCTCTTTAACACTTTTTCCGAATTGCGCCAGGTAAACTTCAGCTAACTTGATCTGTTATTTGGAAGGTTTCAAAGGGGGGAAAGTCACAACAATCATGCTGCAACTTATCAGCGCGACTCCATCGCCGTACGCCCGCAAGGTTCGTATTGTCCTCGCTGAGAAGAACATTCCTTTCGAGCTTGTCACGAAGTGCCGTGGGACAATACAACAAAAACGCCTCTGCATAACCCCCTCGAGAAGCTCCCGGTCCTCATTCTCGAAGATGGCACCTCTGTCTACGAATCCCACTACATCCTCGAGTTCATCGAAGCAAAGTTCCCCGGAACCCCCATGCTATCACAAGATATAGACGAGAAGCTACTGGCGAAAAAGATCGAGGTCGTTGTGGATGGCGTTTGTGACGCACTGGTTATGCTCTTCTTTGAGAAGCAGCGAGACAGTGAAAGTGCCGAGTGGAAAGCCCGGCAGATGAGGAAGGTTGACGGAGGTTTCAAAGCCCTGGCGGAATGGGTAGGCGACAAGACTTTCATAATTGGTGATAGATTTGGGCTGGCGGACGTCGCTACGGGGAGCGTTTGTGGCTACGTCGACGTCAGGTTTGCTGAGTATCCGTGGCGAACGAGATATCCATCTCTTGCCAAGTATGCGGACCAGCTGAACCAAAGACAGTCATTCAAGGATACTGTCCCAGTGGCCCAGAAAATACTGGACAAAATCGTGTAACCGGAGCGGGATAATATTGCGTCTCAGTTCCTTTATTTGGTCATTTCATATTGTCTAAGCTGGAAGTGATCTCCAAGAATTTCTACGTGAACATCACCCGCAAGATCAATCCCTTGTGGCGAGTTGTCTTTCTTATGCACGTTGGACCAGCCCGTCACTATGTGTAGTAAGTTCATGATTTCAAATCCCCAACTTGATGTACGGAAAAGTATGCACGCTTGTGTTCATTTGAAAATGTTACTTCACATGCAGTCCCGCCCGGCACTATTTACTCTACGCGGCCCAGAAGCTCCTTGTGGACTTTGCACTCCTCTCATACAACGTCATTTGCCTCAGAACCTCCTTATTGTTCTGCTTCTGATCCTTTTACCAGACTTCTTCTGCAGTTACACTCTCCTTCTTCCGAAATCCAGAAAGGTACAGTTCTCGATACGCGAAGTCTTGACTGAGTGCACGTGAACGCGAAGTGGCGCTCTCGGCCCAGTCTCATTACTACCCTCCTCCAGTGGTGTTGCTATGAAGTAGAATATATCCAGGCACCTAGGATATTTCAAATATGAATTGTTCGGAGTCTTGAGAACTGAGGTTGCATGTTCTATGTTGAGTGCCGAATTTATCGCGAGTAGTTCTTTCCTTGAACTTCCGTTGTCGTGCTTTCAATTTCCCGGCGCAATTGGACAGCAAGAACATACTCTGTATATAAAGTCAGCCACGAAAGAGTACCGAAGTCCGTTGGTGTTGGCTTACCGATCAAGGTAATAGAACGTTGGATGGTCCGCCGGACAACCAGCTTCTGCCTCCGTGGTGGCTCCCGCAGTCGGACAGTTCTGGCATACCCCGCCATCGTAGTCTGGATATGCTGATGGATATACTGTTCTGGTTGTAGCTGCTGCGGCCATCGTACTGGTGATAGTAGTCAGAGTGGGCTGACTAGCGGCGAGTGCGAGTATCGCCAGTGATGACCAGATCATGAAAGATTTCTGCATCTTGATATAGATGGTGATGAATGGTATCGTCTTGTGGTTATGGTTTGAGGTAAGGGCTGTAAAGGTTTTCTGCTCTGGATTGTGAAAGTACTTTTGGTCACCAGAGAGGGATGTTGGAGTAATTTGAAGTATTTCCCGAGAGAGAATGGAGTATTGCGGGCCACTTACCAGTGCAAATGAAACAGCAAGCATCGCAGCCGTTTAATTCTGTTGGTTCGACCACATAGTTGGCGCTTACGAGATTTTTATAGCCACAGCCGCCTGCCCGCCACCTTCGATCCTGCAGATCAGTTACAGTAATGCTAGAGTTCATGCCAGGGTCGGCGCCCTGGATGACCTGCGAGACTTATCACACGCGACTAATATTTTGGAAGTCAGATACTTCAATATACTGCATTGACTTACAATTGAACAAGGAGATCGTTTGTAATATTGAAAAATTTAGGTGCTCATGGCTCTCAGCCTCGCAGTACTAATCTATTAATAGAGTCTCTTGTCACAGTCCTCATGACTGCGGCCGGTGCTGCGACAAATTCGGTCGGCGGAAACTGGCCGTACAAGAATAGAGCCATACACGTGTCAAGCACCCTAATCAGTCCAGAAGTCTGGAGACGGGCGCCTTTGGTCGAGCATAAATATGAGGCTTGAAACTTGCTGACCTTTGACGCGCGGGTTGCGCCACACTTGCCGCTGGGGTTTCATCTCGCGTGCCACGACTTCAACCATTGGCTGGCTGTTGCGAAGAACAACATTCAGAAATAGACTTTTCAGAGGAAGGACCGGCGGTCTTCATTGGAGTGTTGTTTTGATAAATGTTTATTCTTTTGCACAGCTAAATTTATACCTCCACTGATTTATAGCTTCACTGCTACATAGGGATGTTTTTCTCCACTAGCAGACTGCAAAGATCATCTTCATTTCCCCTAAACTTCGTAGCTTCATTGCTGTGTACCAATTTTTTTATTTTGTTGGCAGAAATCATACGGCATATCTATGTTTATCTCGTGATTTTCTCACAACACCAAGACAATAATCGTGATTACGGACCGAGCCGTGTGCTTATCTTGCTCCCATCGAGTTGTGGCAGCATGTATTCTCTAGCTTCAAAACAAGCTTTCCAAATAATGCCATCTGTTCGAGAAGCTTTATTGTTCACGCCACTTGCCCACATTTTATTTCAAAATGCGGGGTACAACCGCAGGTACCGGTTTGTACTCCGGATATTTTCGGCTTGGCAGGGGATGTCAGGACAAGGATCCAAACATTCGATGACCGAGAGCCACTTTTTTACGTACATTCTGACCCTTTTCTTCCTGTCAATATCAACAACCAATAATCTCCTTCATCTCCATGACTTGTTACTTCGTAAAATCTGTCACTATCTTAGCTTTTGCAGATCCCCTAAAATGGCGCCGGGCTTTCCGACCCCGACTTTACTAGACAAGTGCTGACGACCCCGAAGATGAACGCGTTTCTTCTGCTTCTTTTGTTCATCAATGGAATTCAGTTCCATTACAGCTTCGCAGCATGCCTCACCATCCGGAGAATGACACTGATGCAGCTCAGCTGGCTGCCCTGGGTCACAAGGCTGAGCTGAACCGCAACTTCTCGCCCATTGCCATGCTGGGACTTGCTTTTGCGATTCTCAATTCGTGGACTGCGTTGTCTGCCAGTCTGTCACTTGCTTTGCCATCTGGAGGGCCAACTTCTGTGCTATGGGGGTTAATAAGTAAGCTTGCTGATTCTTAGACTGTTCGTTCTAATGTGCCATAGCTGCCGGAGTATGCAATCTCTCTCTCGCCGTGTCACTAGCCGAATTTCTTTCCGCATACCCTACTGCTGGAGGACAATACCACTGGGTCGCAGTAATAAGCTGGAAGAAATGGGTCCCCCTTCTTAGTTGGATAACAGGATGGATAAATGTCTCTGGCTGGATCGCACTCGTCGCAAGCGGAGGACTACTCGGGAGTCAGCTGATTGTGGGGGTCATTTCGCTCATGAACCCGAGCTACGTTACCCAACGCTGGCATCAGTTTCTGATATACATTGCTTATAACCTCGTCGCATTCTTGGTCAATACGTTTATGACAGGAGCCTTACCGCTCATAACTCGTGCTGCGTTCATCTGGTCGCTTGTAGGATTTGCGGTTATTTCCATAACTGTCCTGGCATGCGCGTCGCCGGACTATACCTCTGCTGAAATCGTTTTCACTGAGTTCTTGAATGATACCAACTGGCCTGATGGAATCGCGTGGCTGCTTGGTCTCCTGCAAGCTGGCCTTGGACTCACAGGCTTTGACGCTGTCGCACATATGATCGAGGAAATCCCAAATCCTGCCGTTGAAGGACCAAAGATCATGATTGCATGTGTGGGCATTGGGATTTTCACAGGTTTCATCTTTCTGATGGTTCTGCTGTTTGTATCGGGACCCTTTTATGGATCTGATGGGATCATTACGTCTACCGCGGGCCCTCTTCTTCAAACTTTCTACAACGCCACTGGAAGCAAGGCTGGCGCCATTTGTCTTCTAATGTGAGTAGAATTGATATTGAATTCCGATTATTATCTGACGAGATTAGATTTCCTTTAGTATGTTTGCTGTTTGCTACAACCAGCATCATGACTACCTCTAGCCGGATGACATACGCCTTTGCTAGGTACGAACTCGCGTTTTAGTCTCTAACTTCGCTAATACGAACACAGGGATGGAGGTCTCCCGTTCTCTCGATTCTTTGCTAAAGTGCACCCTCGTCTTGAGCTCCCCTTGAACGCTTTGTATGGTACCGTTGTACTTGTCGTGATATTCGGTTGTATATTCCTAGGTTCCAGCAGGCAAGTAACCGAAAAAACGTTCAGGAGTTTTAGCTAACATGAAATCAAGCGCATTCAACGCGATCCTATCCGCGTCTGTAGTTGCCCTCGGGGTCTCATACGGCCTTCCCATTGCTATAAATTGCATCAGAGGACGAAAAATGCTTCCCGACTGGCGTCCCTTCAAGCTTTCACCATTAGTTGGTTGGGTTGCGAACCTGGTAAGTTCCACATCCGATACTGTAAGTGGAAGCTAATAAGTACCAGATTGGTCTTGCGTATGTCATAGTTACGACGGTGCTCTTCCTATTTCCGCCAGATCTCCCCGTCACTGGGTCTAATATGAACTACTGCGTTGTGGTTTTCGCAATCATTTTGATCGTATCGATAATACAATGGTTCGTGGATGGGAAGAAGAACTTCACCGGGCCGCGGGTCAACATTGAGAATCTGCAAAATGGGGAGGTTGTTGGCGTGGAACCCGTTATATCATCAGAAAATTACGATGCTGCTGAAGGGAAAGAACTTAAGTAGATTAATTAGCCTTCAACAAATTAATTCTTGCGGAATGATCTTTGGCTAGTACAGATTCCCAGAGCCAACGGGATTGTGCTTCAGATGTTTCAAGAATTAAATGTCTGAAAACAGGCGAAGATGTAGAGGATAGCTCTTGAGGAGGCACCAGTTAACAAAGTTGCAGACGGTGCAACAATTCCATGCCACGAGAAGCCCTTATATAATCTCCACGAATGAAGGGTCCATAAACTATAAACTCTCGTGAGACTTTCTCACTGCCGAGTTTACTTCTCAAAACCACTGGGGCATATGAGTTCCTGATGGCATTAGCCCCTTGGAGGTGTATACGGTGACCTTGGATAGTTAATTACTCTATTTCATCTCTTGCAAGATAACTTCAACGTCATGTACCGCAGAGAAGAGCCTGACGACTTTTTCGAACTTGAGTTTGTATTTGATAGCCTCGACAGACTTCCAAAGCTTGTCCTATCGAGAACAAACAAGAGCACCTGTGGTAGCCTCGGTAGACCTCCAAAGCTTGTCATATCGAGGACAAACACGAACATCTGTATTGAGGTTTGGAATACGATCTGGTTTCTCTTGTGGATGAATAGTTCGAGCAAGTCCTCGTCGGTTTCGAGGTCCAAACCTCCCAAAGCCGCATCACAATCGGATTCTCTCAGATCCCATGTCTTAACAAAGTCCAACTGCAACTTTCCAAGAAGCCAGTTGATGGTATCGTTTGACGTTGCTTGTTCTATGACAATCATGGCCCTCTCTGCCTCCATTGCCTTTTCCAGAGAGGCTTCGTCTTCGGGGAGGATGCGCAAAGTATTCACAAAAGAGCCTCTAGACACCGTCTGCATTACGAAGGATGTGCTTTCTTTCTCGAGCTGCTTCAAAACACGAGGAGATATGGCTAAAATTGTTAGCACAAAGTCACAACTAATGTGCAGGTTTCAACCTACTTATTCTTGGCATAGCGAGAGTCAACCTGGTGAAATGGTCGAGGGATTCTTGCTGCCCTGGTGGTAGCGATGTGGCCTCCCTGGTCAATCTATCCAGCGTTGCCTGCGGCAAACCTCCTTATCAACATCCGATATTCGTTCAAGCCGACGGGCGCGAGAGTCGTATATAATAACTTCATTATGGCCTTCATTCTGGACAAGGAAATCCTGCGTCTTTGCTTCCAGTGCAAATTTCCATCTGCTACCATTACTTCAGCTTGAAGAGGATGGTGGTATGGCGATTCGAGAGCTTCGCTCCAGGGATGAGTCTGCAGGACCCTTTTGCGCTTTTGCTTTTCGGCCTCTTCCTTGATACGGGCTCGTTCTTTATCCGTCTTAACTCTGGGCTCCTTCTTCTTAGGTATTTCTTCTTCCGGCACAAAAGTTCTCTCTTTGACGCCCGCCCTTATCACCCGATCGGATGGGGGTTCGCCCTCGTTGTCTGAATAAAACCCTGGTCGGTACGCATCTTCCTCTGCGGTAACCACATTCTTCGCGGATCGTCTCGGAAGGTTTCTTCTCTAGGAGCCCCTGCTCGGGGCACCAATTTCGGTATCTTCTTTCCATTCTTCGTCTTCTTCTTTTGGTTTGTAGACTCGGCGTTTTTGAGAGGAGGGCGTTGGGGTGGTTGGCGAAGAATGGTGGCTTGGGCGGGAATTGGACTTCGCGTTCTTGCTTGCTGGTGTTGGAGCTGTGAATTGTTAGATATGCAAAGCTTCACCAATGGTGTTGGACTTACCTTTGCCCTTTTGCGGAGTTGTTGGGGTTTCATATTCGTCGTCGTCTCTCTTGACCGTGGAACTCCGTCTCTTCTCGGTGCAGATCGTAACGGGCAAAGAATCGGTATTACCTCCCGGTGCCGCCGGTGAGGGTTGACGAGGATACTGTAGTACCTGCCTGTCGGGGCAGGGCCGCGCTAGTGATGGAGATGATGTGTGGCGCCTCAAAATGGGAACAGATCGGGGACAGGTACCGCTGAGTTCGAAGTCGGCTGCCGCGTAGACTGGATAGGGAAATAATTGTCTCTATCAGCGCCGCGGTGAGGGTTCGAGGCGAAAATTGTGGTGCCTGGCTTCTGAGTAGCATTGTGCTGGTGATGTAGGTTCCGTGCTTGCGTTAATACTCGAGGACACGGCAGATCGTTTTATTGAACTCGAGAGCAGTGCGGTATGGACGGAGCAGTGTGAGGAGACTTTGGCTCTGGTTAACATCTTCAATCTCCGAGCGGGGTAGTTATCGAGAAGTCTACTTAAAGACAAGTAAGCTAGAGGGTCTTAAAAATGTAGGGAAATTTACTCACAATTGCATTCAGAATACGAGACTCTCAATTCTATCGATCATGTTGCCACCAGAAATACATTAAATTTTATAAATCGTTGCTCGAATCGACGGCTGGGTTTGTGAGGCGCAGCCATATCGATTTGTAAACAAACGCAAGACATTTCGCATTCCGAATTGCCTTTCAATAATCCGAGGCGAGAAAGATTTGGAAAAGGCAATACCAAAGAGGAGACTAGCCACAACAGACAATTACTGTATAATAACGGTATATAATTATGCAAGCAGTGGCTTCTACGACTGGTAGTAAAGTCTCAGGTGTTTGAGATAGGGCGGCCGTCAGGTGACAATTCGACGCCGCGAAAGACCCTAGAATACTTTCCGCAGTAGATGAGAGGCCCAAAAATGATGGGAGGGTGAGATCTAATGAAACTCTGTCGCCGCTATGTTTGCTTCTCGAAATCAATGAGGCATATGTGCTCCTAACGACATCCGTTAACAATGCCACAGGTTTAAGTGGAGGCCACATCGAACCTTCATCCGTGGTTTTGTTTCGTCAAAAAAGACTTCGAATCTGCTAGTGATCCCGGGAGAAATATCTTCTGTGCCTGCCCTTACTTTGGTTTTATAGCTTCGGTATATTGCAGCAGTAAGCGTCGTCATCTCTGCCATCGCAAGGCTGTCCAGGTCAGAATCACTTCATATCAAAGAGAGAACACCCACTGAATCCCAATACACATCCGGCCACCACTCGAGAATGCCCAAAACCATTTTTTCATTTCGGTGACTTCTTTCGAGTCTCCGAACCACCGATCTGGATTGAATTTGACAGGCTCGACAAAGACATTGGGATTTCTATGAAGCGTGTAAGGCGACATGCTGACTACTGTATTGGCTGGAACTTGATAGCCGTCGATTACGGTGTCCACTGGCAAACTTCGTGGTTCTGAAGCAGGAAGAGGGGCGTACAACCTTAGCGTTTCTTTCAAGACAGCATCCAAGTAGGCCAATTTGTCTGTCGATTCCGCAGATGGAATACCTCGACTGTCCAGCGCCGATTCTGGCAAAGCTGAGACTTCACGAATGAGAACTTCCTGAACATGCAAATTCTCGGGCAGAGATAATGCCCAAATAAGGAACATCAAAGTATCGCTTGTGGTGTCGACACCGGCGAGAAGGTGGTCTGCAGCTTCAGAAGCAATTTCCATATCACTCAGACCACGTGCTTTTTGAGACGTATGATGCTTCCACAAACGACCGAGGATTGTAGACACGGCCATCGCATCTTTTCTTTCATGTTCCAGCCTTGAGAAGTCTTTCCAGGAGCTCAGAGCGTGTTGACGAATTCCAGTGTAAACGGTTGGCTTCTTCTGGGGTAATAGGCCCGCGATGCTCACGAGTCTCTCGATCAAACCCGACCTCGACATTAGCCATTTGGTGTACTTTGGAAAATGCACCGCAAACCACGACAGCTTGCGTCGAGACGGATCCAGAACATCGTCGAGGAGAGCTCTGTGGGCGGTCACACCGTTCATGGCCGAAGTGGCACCTTCCTTTCCGTACAGAAAGTGTGTGATGTTATCCAAGGAATAGTAATGCAAGCTGCCGAATATTTCACTTGCAGTTTCGGGTTCCTTCTCAAGCAAATTGATGTATTCCCAGGCGTTTCCTTCAATACCCGCAGCAGAATAGTTCATGATGCTGGATTTGGAGTACGCATGGTTTATGAGCTTTTTCCTGTCCCCGTGATCTTTGGGAGTTGCAAAAGTGAAGAGGTTTTGATGCCCATAAACATCGAACATACGATAGAATGACGTCCGTTCAAATCCACTACCTGCTCCGTATATTGTCTTCAAAGCTGTGAGACTATTGAATGAGAGTTCATTGGGGCCAATTCGCACCACTGAGCCGTACTTCTGGTGCAGTTGATGGATTGTGCGAGTTCGAGTTCCTTTCCAATCTTCGTAAGCAAGACGCCACCGTGTCAAAGCATAAAATGGGGGCCCAGGAATATTTGGCCCAGAAGAGAATATCTTGATAAGGAAAACGAAGGTGAATGCTGCGGCAACAAAAGCAAGGCCTCTTGGCTCTACGTAGCCGGCGCTTAATGAAGAGAAGGGTTCTAACATCATGAAAACCATTCATGAAATGGGCGAAGACTGAGAGTCTACAAAATGCTGGAAATACTTATGGCTTAGAACAGTGCCTCCCTTACTTGAGGCAGTGAATATAAACGGAAGGAAGAGTGGGGGTCGGATAGTGGATGCGATCACGTGGGCCCGTTCTCGAAGGTAACTTGAAAAGCCAAAGGACTTGCCATCTGATATCAATTCATCCATAAAAGTTCCAAGCAAGCACCCTTCCCGGCTCAGAGGTTCTGAACATCCATTCGCACTTTGGACCTCATCCCCTTCCACAGGTGATCTGGCTTAGATAGTCGTGCCGTACGACTAGGCGTCGTCGGTATGATTTGCTTGAATGAACTTGGTTAGTACTAATAAGGCCCTTTGACGTCTTACTTTTGGTTTTCCCATCGACGATGTCTATGTAGCCACTGCTGACGAACTCTTCGGAAGTCGCAAACTCAGACCATCCCGGCTCTAGGACTACTCCCCTCATTCTGCGCAGGCTCAGAAGTTGCAACAGTCCAGCTGCATTCTCAATGTTCACTTGACGCCGGCCGCGTCCAGGCTTTGGTCCCAAATTGAGCACGTAAGCCGCCTCCGCCTTGTGTGGA
Organism: Lachnellula suecica; assembly: GCA_007825345.1. NCBI lineage: Eukaryota > Fungi > Ascomycota > Leotiomycetes > Helotiales > Lachnaceae > Lachnellula > Lachnellula suecica. Next base: position 19,571 of record QGMK01000166.1, on the reverse strand, counting down.
AGTGTTCTCAAGTCGACGTCAACATACAGCGTACCCAGACTTGGTAAAAATTGTAGTATGCCAATGGTAAGTTCAGCTTCCTGTCCTTTCCAAGCAAATCGCAAACTTCGAGGGTCGTGATGTCAAGAGAAGTCGTGGGGTTGACCAGGAACGCCTTCATGACACACACGCAACCGAAATCCAATCTCCAGGTCGCCGCCAGAATGCTCTTCATTTCCTTGTGCGTGCTCTTATTCAGCAGAAGCATCGCAAAATGCTCCTTCGCAGGTCCTTCGCAGGTACTGGCGATGGTGTGCAGTAGTCATCCGGACATCCTGATGCCCGTCACGGTGCGGTTCCCGGAATCTTCACCCTTGTGCAGTTTGAGGTGTGCTTTGTATAGCATGTTCCTCAACTCTCCAGGAAGCTTCTCGAAGGGGAACCCAGCGTTATGAGAAGTGCGGAAAAGTGAGATGTGGAGTATAGTATCCAGCCACGTGACTCGTGATTATTTTTGGCCCAAGCAACTTGAACTTCCTACGAAAAGCGGGTTGTCAAAACAGCCCCTTGCTTCAATTTTTCGGACGAGGAGGATGCTGTCCACCCGGATATAAAGGTGATATTTAGCGAGAAGCTGTTTCAGTTGTAAGTCGGCGAGGATCAAAGGCGTTTCTTGGTATGCCTGGTCGCGACAGGACGCGTACCGCGTCAGCTTTCAACGCGCCAAAACGCGCCCAGTTCTGATTTTCTAGTTTCAAATTCAAGGTATGGCGGTTCCGTTGCCAGAAGGGAACGATCAGGCTTGTCGGTATCAGCTCAGCATATCCGTATGGAGTTATAGAGCTTCTCTACAAGAAAGCAAACTGACGCGCCCCGCAGGCAAATTGGAAAAGGAGTCCATGGTTGTCAAACTTCTCAAAGCTGCATCGAGATTACATTTGACCTCTTGGCGTCCCTCAGAATGAAATACCGGGAAGATTCTCGACGTTGAAGATATTGAATGTCTCCAGGAACACCCATCGAGGTTTGAGGCCAGGCTATTTCATTTGGGCGTGTCACGTGGTAACATCGAGAATCCAGATTTCGACTCCATCAAGCAGTCAAGTGCACTGTACATTTATGCTTAAAATTCCGGCTGCCGTTCAAGCTGAGCGAATGAGGTTATTTTTGGATGTCTGTTATCTATTTGAAGCTAAGCCCCGAGATCAATAATGCTGGAGGTTCGCTGCTCACTTCCAGAGTTTTGCGCGTTCATTCTGCGATGAGGATTTCGCGTTCGTTGAACTGGCCTGAAGCCAGCCCCAATTATTTATCTTGATTCTTTCGCGCCTTTCCTTGCAATACATCAAATACGTGGTCTCTTATTTGTTGTTGGGTCCACCTTGTTCTTGAAATTGCCCGTATGTTCTCCCACAGAGACTCATAAAGTCGGGATCACGGCATCGATTTGTATAAACCCCTAGGCTGGCTACCCGGTACTATCTGTCTTTGCTAAAAGTACTGTCCAATAATACTTTGAATTGACGAGAAGAATGGCAAGTTACATTGCAGTTCTGTTTTATTCCACAATTACCCACAATTACCCGCAAAGCCCCACATCGGTTACAACCTCGGGCCTTTGAAATATATTAACCCGGTGTTAAAATCGAGGGTCACTCCCCCCGCCTTTGACCAGTGCCGATTCGTTGATCCATCTCCATATTAGCAACTGCGTGTGTGAACATTGGTGGCGAATCAAACCAGCAGACATCCACTTTTGGTGATCATGCCCCGTTATATACCAAGATGGAAATTGCCTGAAGAATATGAATAGAAATCTTGTACGCGGCTGATACTAGTAGTTTTGGAGCTGGCAAAATTGGTATGCCATACGAGTACAAAGCCTAGGTGCGTAAACTCAAGTTGGCTTCCCCCCAAGAACAAGAACACCAAAAACGGAAGCTTTTGGTACGCAAAGATGAAGTCATACCAGTTGCTTCTAGGGATTTTAAGTTTCTCTTCTGCTCTTCCCACAGCAAACACAACCTGTCCCGTAACCCCCACACCATGGCCAGCAGCGTCAACATACCCCTCCATGACAACCCTCCCCGATCCGTTCACGTATCTGGATGGCAAGACTCGTGTGGCATCAAATGCTGAGTGGTACCAATGTCGACAGCCCGAGATCTTGCAATTTCTTCAACAGTATCAGTACGGATTCTATCCCGATCATTCTGCGGAAACAGTCACGGCAACGAGGACAAGCAACACGGTCACGATCAAAGTTGCGGCAGGGGGCAAAACTGCAAGCTTCACAGCCTCAATCATACTTCCCACTGGAGCTTCAAAGGCCGCTCCAGTGCCAGTTGTCATTGCGATTGGAGGCATTGATAATAATGCGTATCTCAAAATAGGCATTGCGGTGGTGACGTTCGATTACACTGCAGTGTCTCCAGATAGCAATGGGAAGACAGGAGCATTCTGGGCATTGTACAATGGACGGGATATCGGTTGGCCACCCTCTGACAACCAAGCTCACCCAGTCGCTAATATTGGATCCTAGGCACACTCTTAGCCTGGGGCTGGGGATTCCACCGCGTTCTCGACGGCCTGATTCTCACAGCTCCCGAAATCGACAGCACAAAAGTCGGCGTGACCGGCTGCTCTCGCCTTGGAAAAGCAGCACTTGCAGCCGGTCTTTTCGACACCAGAATAACGCTCACCATGCCCATGTCAAGCGGCGTGCAAGGTCTTGGCCCATACCGGTACACGACTCTCAGCGGCCAGGGCGAAAATCTCGAGAATTCGAAAGCTGGAGCGGGGTGGTGGACGGACAGCGTTATAAGCACGTTTCTCAACCAGGCGACAAAGCTGCCTTACGATGCGCACACCATTGCTGCTGCGATCGCACCGAGAGCTTTGATCATTGACCAGGGAGTTGGCGATGCGTATACGAACTCTGAAGGGACTGCCATTGTTGTCTTCCCAGCGGCTCAGTTGGTCTACAAGTGGCTAGGAATTGCCTCGCAGATCGGCATGGCTATTCGTTCTGGTGCGCATTGTGATAATGCTGGATAGTGAGCTTTTCTCATCGTGACATCCTGCAAATGCTAATCCTGTGCTAGTACGAATGTTGCGCCGTTCGTGGCGAGAATCTTGAAGGGAACGCCGACGACGAGGAACTACACCGACCTCTCGCCATGGACGGCGATGACATCTGCTTACCCTTGGTCTACAAATATTCCCGCTTCTGTGTAGAACTCATGAATGCCAATAACGTTGAACATGGGGAAAACCGATCTCAAGTGAGATGCAGTAACGAAGCAAGCGTTTTGTAAATACAACAGTCACGTCCACAAAGCGGAAGATGGTGGGTTTATAGCTTATTGAATTGAAGCGACTCAATTTACTGCTTCAATGAGGAATTGAGGAATTGAAAGCCCCTCTTTCAAGTTGGGTAGCATAGTTTAAGTGTCAATTTTGCCCGTCATGGGCTAGAAATTTAGCTAGAAAGACTCTGACTTATCATCTAGTCCTTCCCCAATCCTCATAGTCCCTTGGAAACGGTCTGGAGCTCTCTAGAAACACCTGTCAAGGACCACACAGTTGGATGAGGCCTGGTACCTGCTAGGAGAAAAGGGCGGAAAACATTGTGTTTTATAAGGCTTTCTCGATGTCACTGGGACAATTCGAAGTTTAACCCACGGGCTGGACTTCAGCTGCCTTAATTTAAATGTAAAACGTCTGGCCAGGGTAGCGGGATATAAATCTGGAGGGGCACCACGTGTACTCGCGCCAAGCAGGAAGGGTTTAAGCTTGACCGGTGCTAAACTTTAGGCTTCATCGGCCCGTACGTAAATATTTCTAATTTTATGTCAATATTTCCACTACTTCGGCATAACGGAAGGGCGCCGTGGCGAGTTCCCAGCGAAATTCAAAATAATTTCAAACGCTACACCGGATGCCATGGAGGACTTCCTTAGCTTTGTGGGTTTAGAGGTCGGAACGATTTCTTCCACTTAAAAATGTGACTACTTATTCGCCTCTTTTCACAAATGCGAGATCTTGAGTCAAACCCGCGTGAAAGCCAAGAAGTGATCGAGACCAGCCACGCCACAGCATCATAGCGACATTCACAAGATTTGATGCCACCGAAAGGGTCCCAAAAGAAAGAATGGGCTAATAATTCTTCGACCAAGCCGAGCAAGCTTCAGTACGTACATGAATTATCTCGATGCCGAGTATAGGTGAATCTGGAGGGGTATTATATAAGGGAGCCTGCTGTTCCATTTCGACCACTTTTCGAACCCCAAAACTGCACTCTTCAAAGAAAATATACCCAAACCCCAGTCTTAAATACCAAATTCAGCATGAAATTCGCTACTATCGCCTCCTCGCTGGCACTTTGCGCGACTTTCGTCTCCGCAGCCGACTCCTCGCTCAATGTGTAAGTCACCTCCTGCCATCTGGAGGCCCCATGCTATTTGGAGGCTCCAGCTAACATTAGACAGCGCCTCTGTGATATCGGACTTCTACCCCTCCTCCACCCCAAACGTCGCTGCCGCAGTCTCAACATCCCTCGCCTCCGCACTACACAGCGTCGACATGACTTGGACTGACAGCCCAGCCTTCACTTCAGCAGCGAGTGCAATCTACTCCGCTGCTCCCGACAGCATCAAGTCGTCGATCGAGAAGTCTGGCTACGGATACAAAGAAATCACCGCCCAGGACTGGTACACGAAGAGCGTCCCGCAAGCTCAGCAAACTGCCATTGCGGGGGAAATTAATGCGATTGATAGTGTGGCCGAGAAGTTTGTGCCGACTGGAACGAGCACGGCTGGTGCAGCGAAGCAAACTGGTATGGCGGTTGCCGGTGTGGTCGGGGTTGTAGGATTGTTGGCTGCGTTGTAGATGGTGGGCCGTGTTGGTGTTTAAGTTAATCATTGCACTTGTGATGAACTTGATGGGAATGTATAAAAGCAAGAAGTCTGGAGCAAAGTCTGTTGCGGGCTTTCCTTTGAGAAGAATGATTATATGACCTGAAGCGAGCTTCACATATTCTCCTGTTCTCTTGAAATTGGGTTACTCCACTCATGTCGTCTAATACACTCAATTAAAGTTATTGATATAATCATTTCCGGTGAGACGTTCGAGAATGACATAGCATAGTAAGCCCCGTCCTACTTAAATCTTTCGAGTATTCTTCTAGTCTTGAAAGTCAAGCTTGAAGGCAACACGACGGCCAAGTATACCAGAGTATGTGACCCCACTAGTTTGGCATTGAATTTCTTTTCCTTGCTGCTGCTCCACTGACCATTCACTTCATTGCCGCGAAGTATCCTTACAAAAAATAAACGACGCCGTATTGCTAATAGACAAAAGCGTTGTGAATCCACTGCGGGGAGTATGTGAATACTAGCGGCTCTTTAGTTTCAAACACATCAAGGAAGAGCTGTTGATACTCTTCTATCTTTGCCAGGAAATACCATCGACGGGGAGATTGCGAAAATTTGCCTCGGTCTCGTCAACTTCAAGATCTTCTGTCTCCTGCGACAGTGGGTCCACGTCAACCATCAGCGCCTTCCTTTCTATCCCTTCCCGGTTTAGCGGCATTACCAGATCCATCCTTGCAACATGGCAGGATCGCACCAAGATACTCCTGTGGACACCATATGGGCCCATCAATGTAAGTCAAAGTAGCCATATAAAGCTGCGTAGGGCTGACGAAGAACTACAGCACCGGACGTCAGAAGACACTTTCGTCAAGAGGTCACGGAGAATGTGACGAAAAAGCTTGAAAAGTTTATCCCGCTGCACAAGGTCGAAGATAAGCAGTTTCCATCCTCCTGGGACAAACCGCAACTATTCATTACCTACGGGCAGCTCCTGGATAATGCCGACATTCCCACAGACGACCCGTTTTTTGAGGCAGGAAACTTCGAACCCAGCACCAAGGCAATATTCTCAGACGAAATGACACGGGCTACATGGGTGAAGAAGATTGTGCGGATTGCCCTTTTCTGGAACGGCAGGCAATCTTTGGGCGAGACTGCGGCCATGTTATATCCAAATCATCAGGGAGTTATTAACGACCCCGCCATGAAGTGGGATGTAGATCGAGCTTTCGATGCTTGCCAAGGTACCATGGAAGCGATGATTGAAGTTGGCCTTGCAATACTCCAGTAAGTGATGGGTTATCGAGATAGCTACCTAACTTGTGTGGCCTAACGTCCTTTAGATTCATATTCATGCTGCCTGCCTTTCTAGATGTTGCCAAGAATAAATTCGGTACCGCCCATCAAAGACAAGACTTCCTGAGGCATATCAGCAAGGAGTATCCCATATTATTAGTCTACTGGTTACACAGAACTGTAGCTATTTTGAACCTACCATTCATCTTTGGCAACTTCAAGTACGCCGAGGCTAGTCGAAACGAGCTTAAAAACAAGCTTCGATATCTTTTGACGGAGCAGTTCATTCGTTTCCTGGACGCCGTGTTCGAAGACTTTTTAAATGCGTTTCAAGACGGAAAACTAGTGTTTGGTACGTTTAGTATCTGGGTAGGCGTCCGCTGTCCTTCACCGTGGAAAAGAATTGACCTATAATAGCCAAGTCGTTTCCAGATCAAGAATCATCTGCCAATTATCACCGCGGTTATTAGTACTAGTCAAACTTGATTCTTAACTTCGATCTACGAACTCCCTATATATACTAATACCTCGATAAATTCATCCCAATGAAATAAGTCGAAGCTAAATGCCTGCCTCCGTCTTGGGAGAAAACGCCTCAACGATTTCAGTCTCTTGGGGAGGTTTTCGAATCCGCCGAAATCACCCCCGACGCACCGCTGCACGGCAACATGGTCTTCGACGGCACCACTAAGCCTATAGACGATACCCAACATCCAGGCTGGATTAAGAAGCTTGTTAAAGTCACTTTCTTCATGCGAGGTGCTCAAACGGCGAAACAGACGGGCGCAATGCTGCCCCGCAATCTCCAAGGCGACCCCAATCGCAGCCTCGCGTTCCAAGCCAACCGAAAAGAAGTGCACGCAGGCTGTGCCGAAGCCCATCAAGCTATGCTGAATGTAGGCCTTGCGATTCTCAAGTAAGTGTCGTTGTTACATTACCCTTGTAGTCTGCTCTAACAATTCTCAGCTTCATGTTTCGCTTGCCCGAGTTCCTCGACATTATCGGCAGTCCCTTCGGCACCGCCAGCGAACGCATAGCATTCTATTTCAAGATCTCAAAGATTTACCCGATGCTCCTAATATGCTGGCTCTTCCGAATTATGCCAGCCTTGAATCTGAGTTTCGTCTTCGGCAACTTCCATCATGCACAGCCTGAGGAAAACCTGCTGAGAAAGAAAATGAGATTTCAGCTGTCCCTGAGGTTCCTTTACTACCTGGACGAGATATTCAAAGGATGTTTCAACGAGATTGAACTGGGTGAAGATTTTATAGGCCTTCACAAAAACTCGGTAAATACTGCTCACTTTTGTTCTATGGGCTCAAAATGACTGACTAGCATTTGAGGTAATCAAGAATCTCAGTGACGCTTTTAACAACCCTCAGACCTTACACAAAGACAAATTAGTCAAGATCGAGGACGTACCCATGAATACAACCATTAAAAGTATCGAGAAAAGTACGCCTGGGGATGAATGCCACTAAAGTAACTTTTGGCAACGGCAGAGGTATATTTGAATTAGAAGATAAATGATGCGTGAGAAACGAGCCCCATTATTGAATACCAGTAGCGAGAAGGGGGATGCTCATAGTAGAAAGGTGGCGAATAAATACAAATGCTTATGCAAACTCCACTTCACTTCCAATTTTCACGTTATAAAAGTAGAGATCAGAACTAAAAGCAGACGTTTCTATGATGGAGCTGTGCTCTAACCTCCGCTGAAATTTATATCTGGTTTTTTGCTCTGGCCAACAAGTCAAGCAGCACAGAAATCCAGTCCTCCAACGGCTAGATACATTACGCCGGCAATCATGCATCACTTGCTTTACCCCACCCTCCATCCGCATCCCAATATTCTCCAAACCCCGGAGGGAGACCCCTGGGTACTGGCGGGGTGAATGTCGAAGAAGAAGTTTTTTTGCCAGAGGATGATTTCGAAGGAGCTTTGGCTGGATGGGGTCGTGATTTTGGTGAGGCTTTCGGACCGGCCTTCTTCGGAGTCGTGATTTTTCCCAGGGTTTTCTCTGGAGTGGCCATACTGCTGTTTCTGCTCTCTTTCAACGTGGCATCGTACAGAGCTCGTTTCTCCTGGTCTCGCAGGGTTGTCCAAGCAGCGTTGACACTTTGTGCCAGTTCCTTGCTGAAAGTAAGTCCGCGCGCTGGAGAATTGTCGGTCAAAAGGTCTATAGCGGAGGTTTGGAAACTCCTACCTGCTTGAGCCCATGCTTTCTTAATGTCAGTATAAGTAGCCCTCTCCGAAACACCAAGTAACGCGTAGTGGCTTGTGGGTGTCGTCATGGTTTTTGGTTTAGATCCCCACTCAAGCTTTGAGTGGGGGCGTTTGGGTTAGGTGATTGATGTTTGTTGAGAGTGGATGTCTTGAAGATGGAGAGGGGGTAGAATGTGTTCTAAGTCAATCTCGTCTTTGATACTGCCGTTGGCGCTCAGAGATTTTCACGGCATAAAGGGTGGAAGTATATTTTCCCACGGTGAATATGGTCTCAAGCGCAGATATTTTATTTCTGGGTTGACTTCCGAGCAGATTCAATATACCTTGAAAAGAAACATAGAAGTGATCGAAGCACGGGAATTGTGGCGCAAAAGAACTTTGCCCACTTCAACTGTTGACGGAGATCACTCTCAGGAACAAATGGCAACGCAAGTTGAAATGTCAGAGACTTGAAGACTTCTACAGCTACGACTACGTAGTAAGCACAGCAACATTATAATTCCCCAACTCAAACTCAAAGCTGCCCCCCACACCAGCAACCAGCTCCTTCACATCCTTCTTCACCACATCAACCACCACACCATCCTCCAACGCATTATTGCTCAACCCATCCGGGGCGCTCAAAACGCTCAAAGTGCCTTTCGCGCCCTCATCAACGCCCTCAAAACTCACACTAAACGGCACTGCCTCCGTTGCGTTGTATATCGCAGTCTTGAAAGTATACGAACCCGGCTCAGAAACACCCGCAACCCAGTACGCAGGTCCGAAATCAGAATCTGAAACAACAGGCACCGTGGCGTTGTAGCGGTTGTTGGAGAGGAGATTGATCACGTAGTGGGAGGTGGAGAGAACGGTTTGGGAGGGGTCCGCGGTGAAGGATATTAGATCAGGCTTTGCATTTGTCAGTGCAGCAGGCGAGACATGAAGGGAGAGAACTTACAGCCCATTCGTAGGAATCGAGATTCTGAAATCCAGGTGCATAACTCATACCCAACACCGCATCTCCATTCCGCTCAATACCTAGACTCCAAACCGCCTCAGACACAGCTCCAACCCAAGTGGGCCACGGCACACGGGGCAGATCCCAATCCACGCCCACGACTTCATCTAAGTTACCCTGGACACAAGCGTATTCTCCAACGAGTGTTTTGTGCTCTCTGCTAGCATTGTCGAACTTTCCAAACTGTGTCACGAAGTAGTCTGGCCGTGTGTAAATATGGAAGTCCGTTGAACTTGGATTATTCGTTCCAGAACCACCAACAGCAGAGTAGTCGCCCGCCGATGACACGATATTGAGCTCTGGATAAACGGCGGAGATGGCATCGTAGAACATGGAGAAGCGGTAAGAAGCATATGTCGATGCGCCGTTGTCGTACAGGTTATCTTCATTGCCGATCTCGACGTATTTGAGGTCCCAGGGCTCCCTATAGCCCAGCGAGGTGCGGAGGGCGCCGAAGGTAGAGGATGAGGGGCCGAGGATGAATTCTAGCTCGTCGAGGGTATCATCGACCCAAGGGGCGAGCTCGGCGGCTGTGAGGATGTGATCGGCTTCGTCGCCGAGGTACATGCCGGCCCAGACGGCGAGAACAGGTGTTATTGAGAGGTCTGTGCACCACTGAGAGAGAATGAGTGAGGGTGGGGGAAGGGGGATTGGGAGATTTTACGTTTAGGTATTCTACTAGCCCTAGCCCGTCAGTGTTTTCATATCCCCAAGTTCCTGGACGACCAGGGCGTTCGGCGAGAGGACCAAGTGTTTCATTCCAGCGCCATGGGTAATGGTAACTATCTCCTTCACTGTGAAAACATTAGCCTTTAACAATTGGTGAAGGGGAGCAGAGATGCATACATGTTGTTTCCACCCGGGATTCTGAAGAAACTCGGATTGAGGTCCTTCAACGCGTCCATCAAGTCAGGGCGATTACCATTAGGCCTGTCATTGTATGTAGGCGGAAACAAGCTAATGAGATTGAAGTTCAAAGCTCCAGCGCTGGCATCAAATTCAAGAATAAAAGTGTTGTTGCTGTTCGGAGCCGCAACGCTGGGCTCGAGCTCAAACTTATGCTCCACCCACTTCCCAGACTCGGATTTCGAAGGAAGGTCAAGACTTGCAAATACGTCGTCCGCTAGGTCAGACTGCAGGCTGACAGTGAACTTGCCCTTGTATGCTCCCAATACCCAGAAGCTGCCAGTGTATTTCTGCGGCTTGACTTCAATGCCCCACCAACCTGGATTGAGGAGGCCAATTGTGCCATTTGTTGAATTCGAACTGGGAGCAACGCTGATTGATGTCGGAAGTGCCTTCGACAATGGGATTGAAGTGTTTTGCAGAGTGAAGAATGCGCCGCCAGTGGGGACCCAGGGCTCGAGTGTTGAGGGGTATTCGGTGCTGCCTTGGAACGCCCTGTTTTGAATCAACTCCGCGTAAATCCCGCCGTCTCCAGAGTGGTTTATGTCCTCAAACATAAGGCCATACATGAGTGGGGAGGAGGCATTGCCGCCGGTGGCAGAAACATTGAGATTGATAGCGCTGGCAATGCCTGCCACGAAAATAAGAGGAAAGAGACGCAACATTTTGGAAGCTTGAAATGAGAATACTCAATTGAGGAGTCTGTAAAACCTTTTTGTTTATATGTTGGAGTTATCCACTTGGGGCTTTCCCAGTTTCCCCTCCATTCGCAATGCAAGTCTTGGAAATTGTTCTCCATCTTGGAAAGGAGAACATTGACCCGAATGAATTTCAGAGACGCCAGGGACCAGGTGCAAGGGTGATTCTACTTTGTGGAGTAAGGACGAATGATTCCGGATTTTGATTGAAGCGCATCGAGGATATATGTGCCCTGTAGCCAGGGCCGGAACAATGATAAGGCTAAAGGGAAAAGTGATTGCGGGGGTTGATATGAAGAGGTTGAGGGGTAACTGCCGAACTTGGCAAGTTCACAGGTCCACCAATAGTAGGAAGGAACGATTAGTGCACAAAATCAGGGCTGGACACTTGTGCTGCCTGAGCTTCAATTTTGAGGTACTAAGGATAGGTTCATGACTCGTAGCACGATGGCGGGGTAGTTGTGTGAAGAGGGGTCGATGAAGTCAATTGGAGCCTAGCATATGGGAATGGAAACCGCAACTCACACAATACATGTTCATACAGGAGATCAAAAAATGAGGAAAGAGCGACCGACGAGACTTTTACAAACAGGGCTTCTTCAGACAAGACTCACCTCTTTATGTCCTCCTCGTCTACCTACAGTACCTTTCACCACCTTCCACTTCCACCACTGGAAGTCAAAACACCACAAAATTAGCTTCATGAGCATTCTCCGCCTTGAAGATGGTCCCTTTCCCCATCCACGACCACGATGAGAAAATATGCATCTCATCTTCATTCTGGGAGGAGGGGCCATCTCAGCTGCAAAGACGAAGCGGCTGATGCGGTCAACACGGCCACCCATCTTCAACCTGCATCTTCCAAACATCCCAAACCTTGCTCCACATTCACAGGCAAACCCTGCCATAAAAATGGCCTCTCCTCTCGCCCACGGCCATAGTGAGTAGTGAGTAGTCAAGCTTCTCAGCGTCATCAGAGGGGAAGAGGCTTCCTCACTTTCCAACCTTCAAAGGTGAAGCTGTTGATGTTTTCCTGTTTTCCCACACTGACAGTTTCAACTGAATGCAGACGGTCGCAATTTCCCCAGGCCTGTGCTAGCCCGTTAGCTCCGGGTCGGCCCACGCAGCTGCAGCTTCCTTCCCGCCAAAACGAAGCGTGTCTCCCGCGAAAGAAGAACTTCACTCTCTCTCTCACACACTCTCTCTCTCTTCTTTCCCTTGTAATTGCAATTGCGCCGCCGCTCTTTTTGGTTCGCGCGTTTGCTTGATTCTTAGTGTGTTTTGGAGCCGTATTCAATTTATATATCTTCATTTTTGGACCACTCCGCAGTTCCCCTCCTCCCCCGAGAACTTGAACCTTGCGCTTTGGCTCGACGCCCTCCCACTGCCCTGCACTGCCCTGCCCTGCCCGCAGAGCAAACAGCATCCCACGCACATCCCTCGCACATCCCTGCCAGGGCCGATTCACAATAAGACTGCTGCCTTCAGGGCGTCCTCCTTCTTTCACACTGCACCTCTGCGTTCATCTCAGGCTTCCACTCCTTCTCGCTTTCTTATCATCCCGCACAGCATTCACCTCGTCCTTGCCACGTCAACAGCAAGGCATTCCCCGGCCAGCCAGAGACCAAAAGAACTCGGATGGCGTAGCTTCACGTTAAGCTCCGTGCTGTAATTGAAGGCGAGCACTGCCCACTGTCAAAGCCTCTGATGACAAGTCCACAGCCGGAGAACCATCCTCCTTGATTAGAAACCTCAGTCGATTGCCGCTTCAGCCATCGCTCGATCACTCGCACGTCCTCAATTCAACCCTCCCGCCACGAATCACGACGAACCCAGCACCCAGCGATGAGATGGCTACCACCGCCCTCAAGATGCCGAACACACCATCAACAAGGCTTTGGAAGAACCAGGAGGACATAGACCAGGAGATCGAGAGAATTATCAAGAACCTCAACGACGAATGGAAATTGAACCTTCCATTGCCAAAAGATGTTATTGGCTCACCCGAGAAGAGAGGAACACACAAAGAACAGAAGTGCTACAATGCGATATCTTTTTTAGCGTGCAAGCGCGAGGTCATGGGGCCCGTCAAGGAGTTTGTAGTAGAAGCCGATATTCTCTACAGCAAATGGGTCCATAAGCCTCGCGCCGAGAGAGGTGTAATCCCAGAAGCCAATCGACGTAACCCTAAGCCCGTCACTGCCGATGAGAGAGCGAAGCTTTTATACGTTTTACACAAGATTCTGACCGAGAAATCCGATGCTGTAAAGCTTCAACAGGCGATGTCTCCACGGTCATGGAGGCAGTACTCCTTAGGAGAGAACCCCCCTACGCTGGATGACAGCCCACTGAAGTTTCCTTCGCTGAAACATGACTCCAAACGCCCCAGAGAGGACGCCGTGGCCGAAAACATATCCAAAAGCAAGAAGGTGAAAACGCCGGAGAAGTCTCCCGAGGCATTATCCAGCAAATCTGCTAATACAATGCTTCCACCGACAAGAGGGAGATCCGAGGTGAAAGACTTGACAGCCTGGCGAAGCGCAAACACCTCTTTCGAGTCAAATGCCAATTCAAGTATCTTCTCGAATTCTCAGTCCATGCGAGCATCTATGCTGCCGAATACTCAAGAAACAGTGCCAGACCCGGAGGAGGGCGGAGAAGGAAAGGAAGACTTGCCAGCCGAAGCAAATCACACAAGTTCTGAGTTCAATCCTGGTAGCAGCTTCGAAGCCGCGCTGGCTACGACTTCCGACCCAAATGGGCTGATGCTTGGTAGCGAACTTGGAGCTTCAACTGTGGATGACGAGCTTTCTCAGGATATTGGTGAAATTGCTATTGAGCCGGACGTTGATCTTCAAGGCACGATGTCTAAGGAAGATATGCTGAAAGAACGTCTAGAGCAGATATTCTGTAAGCAGATTATCTTCCAAACCCACTTTGTATAATGCTGACTCTCCTAGCTCAACCTCCATCTTCTTTGAACCCTGCCACTTTTGCTGTCAATTATGAGGTCACCAGGGTTTTCTTATACGCTGGTGTTCCACTGACTGATGTTGAATTGCAAGATCTTGATCTTTCAACGCAACATGATCATGATTACGAGCGTCTCTGGAAGTCCCTCAGGAACCTGCCGGCTCTGATAGGCAAGGATCTTCCTGAAAAGAGTGAGCCTGCAGCCTGGAATGCGGCGCAAACCTCAAATGGTTTCATCCAGGGGCCCCATGGCGTCGTGTTCTCGGGATCCCTTCGCTTCAATGAATCCGATCGTACCGGCCCATTTTTCCGACTGCAACTGCAACCCATGAAGCTGGATCTAGCTCACCGTCTGGGTAGACGTTTCGGGCACGATCGATTTCTTGAACTGGACATGCCTAGTCTAAATGATCGCCACGTGCCTGATGTTCTTCGAGAACTTGGAGACCGAGGCCGAGATATAGTGATCGAGCATCTGGTTGATGCAAATCACCGTCTGTTTGGCCGTACTTGGAAGCCATTTTATTGCAAACCAAAGGATCGCAAAGAACGCAAGCGAGACATCCTGACAGAATCAACCGAGGAGACTGTAGCTGCTGCTGCACATCGCGTTTACCTTTTTGCTGTTGACGGCAGAGGGTTTAGAATCGTGAGGAATGCTTTGCGAGATTTGCCTTCCCCGGAGAGCCACCCAAGGATCAATATTCAAGAACTACTCAATATGGTGCGACCAACCAGAAAGAATACTCACCAGCCTTTCCTGAAACTTTTCGCCCGCACATCACTCGCTCTCTCTAAGAATAACGCAACAATTATTCTTGAAAGATCGCAAATTCACGATAAGCAAGACCTTACTTTTGGACCCGAAAAAGAAGTCATGACGGATGGCGCGGGCAGAATGTCATATACTCTAGCCTTGAAAGTGACTACAAAGCTCGGTCTATCCTATCTTCCCTGGGGGTTTCAAGGACGACTCGGGGAAGCTAAAGGCTTTTGGATTATCGACCACCGCGATAAAGCCGGAGAAGACTGGATTGAGGTTTATGAATCACAACAAAAGTGGAAGCGTAGCCAGAAAAGGGGCGGCGAATCCGATGATCCAAGTCATCGGACTTTTGAAGTCAATCGTCCTTCCGGCCCCCTGAAGTCTGCAGATCTAAATCTGCAGCTCCTACCACTACTGATCGATAGAGCGCGAAACAAGCCCCAGATGAGACAGGCTATTGCGAAACTGCCTGAAGATGGATTGAAGCGGGCACTGGAAGAACTTAAAGCTGGAATGGATGATGCCGCCTCGTTACGTGAATGGATCGGCGAAAGCAACAGCAATATTAAGGAGAAAGTAAAGGCCGGTCGTGTTCCTTTCCGGGCAGGGCTGCCATCGACAATTGAGGATCGGCTGAATCACATACTAGAATCGGGATTCCATCCAATGACGCTAAAATTTGTGAGAGAGATGACCAGAAGCTTGTTCAAAGGCAAATGTGACGAGCTCAAAAACAGGCTGAATATCACAGTTGGGAAGTCTACCTACGCTTACATGGTGCCAGACTTCTGGGGCGTGCTGGAACCCGATGAGGTATATATCGACTTTTCGAGTTTCAAGGATAACGTTTCCGGATTTGCGGGTGTACGGTTGAATGGCGAGGAAGTCTTGGTGGCTCGGTCTCCTGCGCATTTTGTGTCCGATGTCCAAAAAGTCAAGGCAGTTGTGAAAGTTGAGTTGATGGGCCTCCAGGATGTGGTCATTTTCCCAATCAAGGGGAATCCATCTCTTGCCCAGAAACTATCAGGCGGTGACTATGATGGCGACATGGCTTGGATCTGCTGGGAGCCATCAATTGTGAAGAACTTCGAAACGGCAGAAGTCCCCAAGATGCCAGATCTGGTTGCTGAAGGCTACATCACCGAAGACAAAACAAAGTACCATGATCTCGTCAAGGGGCAGAAAGATACAGTTTCTTACTTCCTCAAAAAAGCCTTTTCGTTTAATATGCAGGAAAGCATGCTGGGAATTTGTACGTCATTCAAAGAAGGTTCCTGCTACTTCGATAAAAGCGCCGACAGTTTAAGCGGCCCCCCTGCTGTGTACATGAGTACTCTTCTGAGCTCTCTTGTGGACCAAGCTAAACAAGGATATCTCTTTGACGAGGATTCATGGAAGAGATTCAAGGCAGATCGTGTCAAAGTTATACCCAAGCAACCGCCACTGTACAAGAATAAGACTGGACACTTGGATCCGAACGCAAAGCACATCATCGACTATCTGAAATATGTGGCCGACGAAACAGTTGAGAAGGCATTGGCCGATTTTCATTCTTCAATGCCTGCGTCAGACTCGTTATACTGGGACGACGACCTTACAGAACCTTTTGCCGATGCCATGAGGTATGCAATACATAATAACGATTGGAAAGTAATGCTAGATCAGTTGGAGGTGGATCTCACTCCCATCAAAGAGGAATGGAGACTTCATTTTGCGAAGAAATCAAATGATGAGAGCAAAGCGACTTTTGCTCCTTTTCGGGACAAAATATACGAAAAGTTCATAGCAATTCAACCCCGAGGAAATGCGACCCTGGTCCAAGCTCTTACCATCCCAGATGGCTCTCGTCGCCACCCCGACACCTCTGAATGGGCACGCTTGAAAGCTTCTGCGCTGTTCTCGTCTTACACGCCGACCTATGTCTCGAATATCGTTTGGTGGATTTCGGGCAGGCAATTGTGCCAAATCAAAGCCAGTTGTAGCAAGGACGCGGCTCCTCACTATGTTGTCCCGTCTATGTACAAGAATCTCAAGCCTAACAAGACGATAATCAAGCTTTCAAAGGCTGCGGGGAGTGGCCCGTCGCTTCCGGACGGTTCGGGAATTTCGACAGTGGGTGAACTAGATGATGCGGACGACGATGATTGAAGATTTCATACTTTGACTTATTACATGTGGCGTTTAATGTTAGTGCGTTATGGAGATACCTTGGGGATAGCTGGGATGGGATACGATACCATTTGAATAATTAGGGAGGCGTTGATATTGGCGTTAGGGGTTGAAACGGCGTTCAAAGATCGGAAAGTGTGCTTTGATGGGACGTCTGGATCATTGAGTCAGTCATTTTAGGAGATCATAATTGATATCCTCTTCCCTCCTGAAAGTTGTCTTCGCCTTTGCTTGGATATCCATTCTATTGATTTTTAAGGAGTTCCGCTTTCTTCACAAAAGAATACCCCTCGCAATATAGTACGCGTTCCGGATCGCTCAAGAAAGTTACACCACCCCTTTCTCCAACCTCTCAAAAGCCGATCTGTCCTCCTTCCTCAGCAGAGCCTCATCTACATCCCCTCCCTCTCGTGCCCCTCCTCGCGCCTCTCGAGTTCCCGCCACTCCATCATTCCTTGCCTTTTCTGATATCTCTTCTATCGCCACTCAAACCCCAACCAAGTCTCCCAGTCTTACTGAGGCACGTGGCAGTTTCTCCACAGCTACTTGCTGCTTCCGGCGTCCTGGGGTTCTTTGATGGCCCTGATAGGTGATCAGCAGGATTTCAAATCTTCGCGAAAGGCTGAGAAGAACTTTACAGGGATAAGTTGGTGGTTACGCTTTGGAATACACCGAGAAAAGTATCCTGCTGATTCCAACGCAGCTGTGGGTGCGAATCGGCGATGGTTTGTGGAATAGGAGGGCAAACCCGGGTTTGGCGTACCAATATGTCGTACGTACGGCCACGAATGAATTTGAAAGAAAACTGCTCTTCTGTAACTAAAATAACATCCGATGTCCCGTCAGTCGCGACCAACACGGTAGCCACCATCAAGCCAGGTTTTCAGAAGGGAAGAGCCATGCTGTATAGTCACGTGATTTATCCCCTTTCCTACGCGAGAGGAAGCTGCTTCCACCGACGTTGATTGACACCTGCAAATGTCCTAGAACTTCTTCGATTTAATTCGTGACAAGCTTCCCCGCATTGATACGAAGTAGTTTGCCACTCTTAATTTGCAGCATCAAGTCGCACCCCGGTTTCAGAAATGCCCCTCGCGTTTCATGAGCCCACCATGGATCCCCATGTGCCTTTTGGAGAATCTTGAACCCTTCGTGAACTCTAAATTTCCTGCAACGCCATAATAAGAAAACATTTACAACATCGTATATCTCGTAAAGACTCAATAGATCCTACAACATGAGGACCACGACATTCCTCGCATGCGGGGTAGCAATGGCGGGGTTGGTGACGGCTGGAGATCTGGGAATGGAGTTGAATATGGAATTCGGACTCTTCCCGCGCGCAGCAGCATCAACAACCAACATCCAAGTAACAATCACTTTCATTCCTGCTCACGAAAGCGCTAACGTCTCCCAAAGACATTCCCAGGAAGCCTCGGCGGCGCCACCGCAGACCCAATAACCAACACCGGCGACGCAACCCGCCCTTTCGCAGTCGGTACCGAGACCTTCACCACCCTAGATGCCGCCGTCCAACGATCCTGTAGCAATCAGTATAACACCTGCCAAAAGACAGCGAACTCCGCAACAGGAGGTGGGGGAAGCACCGGGAGCAACAAGAACGCGGCGGCCTCAGCCGTGACGGTTAGTGATTGCACGACCCAGCAGACCTCTTGTGTAGATGAAGGGAAAAGTCTGGATACGGCCGGGGGAAGTGCTAGTACGAGCACGAGTGTGAGCGCGAGTGCCAGTGCGAGTGCGAGTGTTGTGCAGACTGCGGCGGGGGCAATCCGGAGTGTGGATGCGAATAATTTCTACTTTTGCGAATCTGCCTGATTTGGTGGGGTTGGGACGGCAATGGAAGGGTTCGGCGTTTCTGGGCCCGGGCATTTGTAGTTCAGACTACGAAGAAATGGCAAATATTGGGCGGATAATCTTGTAGGAGATCCATGAAAGATTTCCGCGGTAGGCTCCAGGATCCTGTACATCGGTGTTAGGAGAACATGTCTGAATATACACATCAACGACTTTTGCTTCCTAGTACTAATTCCAAACATCTTTTCAGTCTTCATAGGGCCGAATCGAATCATCTGTTTTCTCAGTGGATGCCCTCTTTTCATATCAGTTCTCTGAGACCCCCAAATTCCAATATTTCGACTCTCGAAGGGTTCACCCAACGTGGGTTACAGTTTCAAGTCAGGCCTTTTCAATTGTTTGCGTGCGATCAAAATCTTTGCGATCAAAAGCTTTGAAGGAGATGGTTCACGCCATATTCACTACTAGTCGGAATTCGGGTTTCAATCCTTCACAGGATGTGAGACATTTATCAAAAAACTAAGTGAGGCATGAAAAGAGGAGTACGCCAAAAGTTAACACTTTTTAGAAAGCTTTTCCTAGCAAAGCGGCTTCAGCTTAGAGCGCTGCTTCTGCGTCTGCAAATTTCACATGTACTTCAGGTATAGCAGGACAAAATTTCAGTTAGTTCAATGCTTTACTATCAACCTACAGAAACGATTACAGTAATGCCAGCCACTAACACCATGTGGGAAGCAACCGCAACCTGACGCGCGTAGTACCGGATCAGCTTTAAATCTAGCTAATATAATTAAAAAATAAATTAAAATTAATTAAAAATTAATTATAATCATTAATCTTAATTTTGATTTTAAGTTTCGCATTTTGA
>QGMK01000165.1:0-38135 GCA_007825345.1 Lachnellula suecica | reverse complement strand
AGTCTCTCCACATTCGCCTCAGCCCTCTCCCGCCTCTCCTCCTCCTCTGTCAGCTCAAACTCCGCCATCTCCCTTCTACGCTTCTCTCTCTTCCACGACTCTTTCCACCGTTCAATCTCTTTACGCAAGACATCTTCTATTCCATCAATAACTAAATCGCGTTTCCGTTCGTTCAAACTCCACCCAGATATAAAGCCCATGGGCAATAAAATCACTACCAGCAGCACTACGTAAGCTCGTAGAATCTTGCTGAACTCTTCGCATAACTTTAGCAGTTCTTCGTCGGAGAAACCGGGGGCGGTAATGTTGCGGTACATTTTTCGGAGTGCCGCGTCGTGGAATTAAATGGGCGATGATGTTGCGGTAGTGTGAATGGAGAAATATTTTGTGGGTGCAAAGGAAATGAAAGCTTTGGAAGAAAACTGGGAAAACTTAACACAGTTTTATCTAAGCTTATAAGAACATTAGACCTCTTTGGGTAGACTCTTGCTGAAGTCTTGGGCCCCTAAGTAGCTCCCGCTGTCAAACACACCTGATCTAAGCCCAACTCAGACTCAATTCTTTCCAAATTTTCTCCAAAAACTGTCGCAGCATATTACATGATGTGAAGGAAATGGGGTATGGATGAGGAGCCAGGGAAGAGCAATGAAATAAATATAAACTATTTACAGCATCCTGCAATATATACAAATCCACCCACTCTTCCACACCCTCATCGCCCTTCGCCCACTCCTTATTCTTATGAGACGGCAGTCGCACCATTGTAATAATGGATCTATGTATTATTGTCGTTAGCATTACACTTCCTCGATACGGAAGTCCCGAGACATTCTCCAAAGCCCAAATACATACCGTCTCATCCGCACATCCAGCAGGCGTCATATACCCATACGCCCCCAAATTGATCCACAGCGTCTGATTCGTACACACCAACCACGCACTCAGATTCTGCCTCGCAACACCCACCGCAGTTCCATCCCACTGCACCGCATCGCCACTGAACGCAAACGTCCCATACGTATTCTTGGTCGTACTGAACGTAACGCTCAATTTATTGACCGTGCTGTTAGCCATCATCTCAACATTAGCATACAGCAGCCCGCCTGAGACCAGCTCTACCAGCTGGCCGGACACGATCTGGAACTGGCCGGCGGTCGTGTAGGAATCGAGGATGGCGGTGCCAGGGACGTATTCCGGCGAGGTTTGCAAGTAGTCGTGGAAGTTGGGCGCTTCGACTGCGCGGATCCAGTAGTAGCCACTTTGTAATGTAGTGCCAGGGCCGCCGGTAGCGGAACTGCCGCCGCTCGTTGTGGGGGTTCCTCCGCTTCCGCTACTGATGGTGCTGGTCATGAGGGTTGTGGAGGGTGCGCTTCCACCTGAGATTGGGACGGGGTTGGAGCCGGGGATGCATTGCGAGTAGTCTTAGATCATTAGTTCGAGATATATGGGTGGTATATGGGAGGATGAAGGAGGGAGGAGAGAAATTACATTCGCTGTGATGTTAGTCAGTTTGGTTGTTTGAAGTGGGATGGGGAGAAGCACTTAGTTTCGAAACATGTGTAGCCACTCACGCAAGTCGTTGCGCCTGCCCATCCTGTTCCGCCACCTAGGCTCATCAGTTTCTAACAATTTCAAAAAGAGACATTGAGCGTACATTGTCCATAAGCACTTTGTTGGGCGTAAACAGCCGTAGCTGACAAAAGTGCCACAAGTGAATTTACCGAAAGCATTTTGAGATACGTACAAGAAACAAAATATTCAAATGAAGAGCTGGCGATGTGTAGAACAATTAGCTTTCCTGGGAAAAGAAACGATTTAAACATTATTCGTTGACCTGGCCACAGGCCTAGATGCGGACCGAAGTACCGGGATACATTCTGCCAGATTGCAAGCCAGGCACTACCGGGCTGCATGTGATCCGTGCGGGAGCTTAGGAGAACAGATTGAATAGGCTGATCTAGAAGGACGGTCTAAGTTTGGCTCGCTGTGCGATGGAGAAATGTTGTTGCTTGAAATAGAGTGAAGGCGGGGGACTTTCAGGGGTTCTCGGAAGGAGCCTGCCGAGCTCGTATCACGTGCGAAATCCAAACCAGGTCAGGGGGGAATGTTCCGGCTTCCCAAGGACAGGCCCGCTCTCCCGTCAGAGGAATTAAAGGTTCGAACCAATGTCCTTTAGAAAATCTGTCTAAATTGCTGATAATGTGTGAGACATTCTAAATTTAAATTTTTACATTACAGGGGGTGTATCCGCTCATTTACTTTCCTTACGTTTCAATAGACAGTGCTGTCCCCATGTCCTCTTAAATTTCTCTGGGACAAACGGAAGGTTTGGCAGCCATATCGTACGAGCGAGGATGTGGGTCTTCGATGCATCGAGGAAGGGCTCGCACTTCACATGCTCCCAATTCGCTTCGTCGAGAATGTAGTGAGGCTCATACACGGATGCTATTGATCCGGGGTAATAGGTATCGACCAAGAAATGACAAGTGCGTAAATCAACCTGCAAGAAATGAGGTATGCTTTGGGTTGATAATCTGGAGACTTACGTATTTGCCCATATCCTCAAGGTTCTCGTCATTCATCCCTGGGGGTTCAAGCCATGCTCCTGCCCAGAATCCATACCCAGTCTTCACTTCTGCGAACTGGCCTGGAAGAAGACCGTCAAACTCGCTTTTAACAAACCTTGCGCGCATGTCATTTGGTAGATGATACGTGCTGGGAAAGCGGTACCACTCCTTGCCAAAGCAAACTGAGTCTCCACGAGATCCAATAGTGCCGTTCTGAAGTGGCTCGTAGATTTTCAGAGGTGCAGAATATGCATTGTAGATGCCATAGATTCTGGCGACCCCAACATCGACAGAGCCGATTACGCAAATGGAAACGACCAGAAGCTTTAACCTCGCCGGGATCTTTCCGATCAATGTCTTTGGGTCTGACTGCCCGAAAGCTGCCAGAATAATGTGTAGTGACATTGCTCCATTGAGTGCAAGCGCCGGGTACGCTGGATACATGAATCGCTCCTCCTTGTGGGGTTGGAAGCTGAAGATACCCAACCAAAGATAGAATGGACTCATGAATACGAGACTGCGGAGGCCCGTAATTGCCCCACCTTCTTGGGGAGTGGTCGAAAGGAGCTTCTTTAGCGTGAAAAGGGGAAGTGCAGCAACCGCAAGCACAAACCAGATGTTAAAATTGAGAAGAAGATTTCTTATGTAGAAATGCCAAGGCTCGGTGCCGTAGATCTCGGGTCCTTTCCCAGGGCCGCTGAAAATATTGTACAGAACAATATTCAAGGGGACAAGCACTAGCTTTTTGTAGAAGAAGCCAGAGATGACAAATTCGAAGAGCTACAGGACTGTTAGCGGATTAAATGAATGTTGGGTGTAACCCAGCTCACCAATACGAGGAGTCCAGCAACAATTCCCCGTATAAATCGCATGATCACATCGATCAATGCATCCTTACTGCTCAAAAAGGCAAAGAACACCTCCTCAACTAAGAATGGCGCCGACAGTGCCATTGCAAACGGCCATCCCAATATCCCTCCCACAGCGAAAAAGAAGATTCCTTGCGCCGTCTTCAGCCCACCCCTCCAGTTCATGAATGCAGCCATGCCAAGCATAGTTGTATACATGGCGAAGCTCGACGGGAGGAACGCGGCAGAGGCATGAAACATGCCAGGACTGAAGATCATAGCCATCATGAAAAAGATCGCGATTCGAGGGTTGAGAATGTTATTTATAACTCGGAACATTTGGGTCTCGCAGAGGGCGCAGACGAAGGCGAGTGCATATCGAATGAAATAGAATTCTGCAACCTAGCAGTCGGTTAGTATGAGACGACGAAGCTTCAATGAGAGTTCCTACCTTCGTGGAGAAGGGCAGCAGACGTCTAAAGCTCCCAACCAGTGCATGCAAAGCTATGTACAGCCAACTTCGGATTGCATATACCGGCGAGTACTCCCACGTTTGCAGCCCATAGCCATGGCTCAGGTAATGCGTTGGCTCCCAGTAATTGAAAGTCTCATCGCAGTCTTGTATTGGCGCATAGAGAGCAGCAAGTATGTTTGCACCCAAGAAGACGTAGAAGGCCCCAATTGGCTTTACTGCGAAGGGCGTGGCAGGTCTGTTAAGGACAGTCAGCTTCAGCTTCAACTTCAGCTTCAGAAGTTTTCTAAGATCTCATGAAGATATACTTACTTCCTCTTCGCTGGCTGAACTGTAGAGTAACCACTCGAGGGCGGAGGTTTAGATGTTTTGGGAGGCATTTTTGAGAAAATGCGTCTTCCTTCACTCGACCTATTTTAAGCTCGAGGTGTAACTTTCAGGGGCCATCCGCGATGACATCGCAAACGCGGCCGCTAGCGCGGGCGATCTCAATATTTTCTCGAGAGCCGACTTTTAAATTTATCGCCTGTCACAAAATAAATAGTCAATGAAATATCCAAACAATAGATCTTGACTGTAGGTTGAGAGGAAGATATACAATTCATGATCAAGAGCTAAATATATAAAGCGCCCCCGAATAACGATACCACCGAAAAGGCCATCCCGTTTACCAACACAATCATTCCAAATATTACAGCAACAGACGACACGCCCATGTCTGAAGCGGAGCCACAAGATGAAGAACAAGGTCTTCCCCTCACACATGCCCTAGAGGCGCTCCTGGGTGGCCTTGACCCTCCTCCAAAGCCTACCGAGGCTGTCGCAGCAGCTGTGGTTGAGGACCCAGCCCCAGCACCAGCTCCTACCCCAGATACCAAAGTCGAGACAATTCAATCTGCCCCTGCAGCTATCAGCATTGCAGACTCGGAGATCTCTCTGGCTGAGAATCCTGGAATGACCGTCCCCACTGCCGTCACGATTGATCACCCTGTCGCGGAACCTATCAAGATCGAGGAGCCGGCAGAAAGTCAGCCTACGAAACCCCAATTGGCTGAGTCGAGCACAACCCAAAATCCCACTGCGGAGCCTACCCAAGAGCGCAACAAAGAGCTCGCCCAAGAAAACCCACAGCTAGTAGCCGAGCCTTCCGAAGTACAAGAGGAACTCAAAGAATGGGAAACCGACTCTTCGCCAATTGAATCGTCTTCAGACGACTCATCTAGCGATGATAGTTCCGATGAGGAAAGTGAGGATGGCGACAATGCATACAAACTTTTGAGTCCCGAGGAACAGGCTAGGATATTGATGGAAGGGGATGGTGGCTCAGACGACGAAGGTGGAAACAAAGGAAAAGGCGTGGCAGCTCAACTACGGACGAAGAACGAGATACCTGAGGTCGTCATCCCTAAACCCGACGTTACGATTACGGAAGACATGTCTATCACGGAGTTGGGAAACGTGGAGGCGGTTGTTGAAAACATTTTGCTCGTCAAGGCGAAGATAACTGGGGAGTACAAGGTACTCGAAAGCGGTGCAGTCCTGTGTCTAGGTGATCGTAGTGTCATCGGTGCGGTCGCGGAAACTCTTGGGCGTGTTCAACAACCTTTGTACTCGGTCCTATTCACGAATGCTGGAGATATCGCGGAAGCAAAATTGGAAGTTGGCACCAAAGTTTTCTATTCCGAGCAACATTCAACCTACGTTTTTACGCAAGCATTGAAAGCCTACAAGGGCTCAGATGCCTCAAACTTGCACGATGAAGAAGTCGGCGCCGATGAGATGGAATTCTCGGACGACGAGGCTGAATTGGAACACAAGCGCAGGATAAAACAACATAAACGTGAGCGGGGTGGAAAAGCACAACAAAATGGGGGGTCGGGCCGTGGAGGTCACTCCCAGCCGCAGCAACAGACTCCGTATGATCCAAGTAAGGGCTTAAGTTATGATGAGGCTGATGATGATGATGGCCCTTACAAACGTCTTACTCGTCCGGCTGGATTCGCAGACTCTGTTGGACGCAGCGAACCTCCTCAAGAAGGATCGTATCGCTCCGCAGGGTTGACGGGAGGGTCAGATGGACACTTGAACGCCCCTCGTGGAGACGGACCAAGAAAGCGAGGAAATGATCGAGGAAGAGGCCGGGGAGATCGGGGTCGTGGGGATAGAGGACGAGGCAGGGGCAGAGGAGGATTTCAATATGGAGCAGGAGCGAGCAGTGGCCACTCTCTTCCGCCTCAAGGTCAATCTAACCTTCCACAACCGTTACAAAATCCTGGTCAAAACTTCACGCCTCCTTTTCAACCGCAAGGAAGAGGCTTCCCCTTACCACCGCAGAACCTTCCCAACATGGGCTCAGGTGGGTACAGCCATAACGAATACTCACCTCGTCAGCCGCAGTTACCAGTTTGGCCGCCGTTCCCACCACAGCCGCCTTTCCGACAGCAATTCCCAAATATGCCAAACATGCCCAACATGCCAAATATGCAAAACATGCAGAACATGTGGCCCAACATGGCTCCACCGCCACCTTCACCAGGTGGTGCTTTCATCAATCCAGCGTTTTTCAATAATCCTCAAGGCGGTGCACCGCACCAATGGAATCCTCAAGGTCAACAGAGAGGCCGGGGCCGAGGAAATTTATAAGTGCCGATTATGAATTGTAAGATTTAGTATACCCCTCAAAACCTTCACCAAGCTAAAGATGCTTGGTGGGTGCTCTTGGTCAAGTCACATGCAGAGCTATGCCTTATTGCATTTTGACGGATCCCACTAGAGCAATGATATACATCAGTGTACCAGCATTCGAATCATCAAACTGGACGACGTGAGAAAGTTGTGTTCAGAGGAAATTACCTTGTTTTGATGTGAATCCTCGTGCAAGGCACATGACCTTTCATTTCTGTCACTTCTTCATCAGCTCGAAGTAGGCGTACCAGATGCATTTCTACCCACTCACAATCTCCATTACTTTCATTTGTCAAGTTGCTCTCCTGATGTGGTCTGGTTTCACCGGATTTCAAGCTTTCGTTGATACGGCTATCTTTAACCCGATTTGGAGAAAAAGTCCCACGACCCAGCCCGATAAGGAGATCCTCATCCCGCATCAGTGGCCTCATGGCGGGGCATACCCCACTAACATTTCAACCTTATCGAAATGGAATTATTGTACAATTGAAATACCTTCTGGTTCTTCCAGCAATGTTTATGTTTTTTTATATTTGATTCAAAGGCTGTTCCTGGAGCTTCACGTCCCAATTGAATCCCAGATCTTTCAGTAAAAATGGGCGAATCAATACAAAAATGGCGGGAATGGACCCATCAGCTCATTGATCGAGTATCTTCATTCTCAATGATTCAGCAAGCAGCCAACAATCCAAAAGTTGTTCTGTATGCAGCGTTTTTCGTTAGTACAACGGCATGGCTGCTCATTCGAGTGACGAAATACCTCAAGAAGCCGGTCCAAAACCGGCCATTGACACCAGACCTTGAGAAGCCGGCAGCGAGGCCCACGAAAGCGCCTCCAAGGAAGCCTGGAGGCAAGTATCCATGAAACCAAAGTGATTCACTGCTAATACTAAGACAGTGTGGGAACCCGTTCAATACAGAAGGCCGTATGCACGCGCAGCACCAGATTGGGATGTGCACACAACGAAGCCAAATCCCTATCGCCCTTTCAGAAACGGGCCATACCACATCACGATGGGCCTCCGGAACATGCCTTGGGACGAGTGGATCGGTGAGTGACTCTTTCCCGTCGGGAAGCTACATATTCTGAGACGCGGGCTTCATAGAACTTGATAACCATTACACGAAATTCCACGCGGATAAGGCGCAACGAATCATCGAGCGCGGTTCCAAATGCTGCCATACCGACCCCTCCGCCTACGACGGCGCCGTTGAGCTGCTGGAGGAATTCTGCGGCTACCTCCCAGAGCGCTATCCGTCCCTGTATCAGCGCACGCCTGTCGGCATGAACAACCTGCTCACCGGCGAGACCTTCAACATCAAAGAGCGCCCTCTGGCTGAAGACCCCATGCAGATGGCCGCGCGCATGGTGCAGGATGACCTAGCTATCATGTTCGAAAAAGAAGATGGCCAGTACTATCTCCTCGCAGGCGCGATCCTGCTGGCGGGCTTCTGGAAGCTAGAGGATAAACTAGGCATGCCATTGAGTGAAATTCACACCTCTGGAGACGTGCCAGGCTACAAAGAAAAACTGGAAAAGGGCATGATGAATTTTATGCGTCGCGTGCAACCTAACGCGCCCGTGCAACGTGTAAGCCCCCTCCCCTTTTCCCACTTTTGCACGTCTCGGTTACGTGCAGACCCGCTAACCGAATCAGAACAACTACTTTATCCAAGTCGACGACTCACTGCCCTGGTCATCGTCTATCGGCCCGGAAGATGGCGAGGAAGGGACTGTGGGCTGGTTCACGGCTGAGAAGAATAAGGCGATCGAGAACCACTACTTCCGCTCTGAGCGCCAGACCCTGCGCCGTTTGCCGCGTAGTGGCGGTGTGGTGTTCACGATCCGCACGTATTTCCATCCGGTTACGGAGATTGCGGAGGAACCTTACGTGCCCGGTAGACTGGCGAGTGCGGTCAGGAGTTGGGGCGAGGATGTTAGTAAATACAAGGGCAAGGAGCGCTATGAGGACGTGCTGTTGGAGTACTTAGATCGCAAGCATCAAGAGCAGTTGGAGGCGGGCTTGGAAGTGGAAAAAGAGGAGGAGGTTAGGGCCTATCCGTTTTGAGTCTCTGGTTTCTGTCATGTGGGTAGGCGTAAAACGGAACCTAATGCTTGCTTGAATCATTACGTTTGCTCTGCTGCCTGCTTCAGTCTCTCCACTTCCCGTACCAACGCACCTGTCTCGTTTCAATTTTCCTCCCTTTTTTTGCTGGGCGTGATTTTACGCACGTGCCTAGCGCTCACCTCGCTAGGTCCAGCACTCCCTCTTCTTCCCCCCTTCTCTCCTCACGCTAGTCGTCAATACCACCACTCGCTCCACCGGTTTGACGAGGGAGTGGGAGTAAATCGAAGCCGTTTCTGTGAGTTGAACTCCTACCCAATGTTCAAATCCGACCATTAACATATATCTGAGTCCTCCGCAACTCAAAAAGAGGTACATGCTGGTAGTAAAAGTGCAGAACACTGTATCTGTGTGCATCTTTACGTTGCGAACGTCCCCGGACGTCGTTTGTTTGACTCATTCACCAGCTGGGGCTGGCAGAGGCTGGCGTTGCACCGAGACTACAACAGTGATGTCAAGATCGTTGCTAACGATACTAAAGATAAGACCAAGCTTCAAGCATGGCTTGTAGCAAGGAATGACGAGAAACGAGTTCGTCGGGAGTAATATCTTTATATCGCTTGTGGTCCTTCTGCCTCATCGTCGGCCTTGGCTGTTGCTGCCGATAGAACCCCAAAACCAAGTTCCACCTCCAAGTCAGCAGGACCGTCAGGAACAACCGACAGCAATCCGAACGGTCGTCGAATAGATATCAAGCGGGGTCCTCAGTACACAGAAGGATCCCGGAGCTGAAGACTCATCGGTCACGACAAGCAAGCCAGAAGTTGCGGGCCAGCATTACCCTAACCAGAGTCACGAGCCCGATAGCTGATGTCCGATATAGTTCTCCAGGATTGTCGTCTCGAAATAACCAGACCCGGCACATGGGTAAGGGAAAGAGACCCGTCGCTTTTGCCGTCGAGGGTGCCTCCCCACTGGAAAGGGACCCGTCACCAACGACACCTTGCAATATGAATTTGATGGACAGGCTTGTCCTCATCATGGGGATATTGTGGACGAGACGGACGGCTACGAGTCCGATTTCGAGCAGGTGTATTAGTGAAGGGGTCGCTCTGCGTTGTGCAAGGAATGAGGCAGCAGACAAGAGAGAAGAGGACGCGGTAGCGAATGATGAGGTTGCGAAGAACGCGGTGCAAGAACGTCGAGCTCGTGGCCGAAAGCGTAATGCTACAGCGATTTCAATAGCATCGTCGGCCCGGCTCAACGGGTAAACATCAGCGAAGGTGTCTCGGAATTCGCGCTCGCTGCTGGAGACATGGTGGTGTGGGACGAATCGCAAGCAGCAACAGCACGCAGTAATGGAGGACTACAAGAGAGAATAACACGGAAGACTTTTGTGATGTCAAACAACGCATGGGACAGCGAGGGAAGATATGACTCAAAACGAAGTGGTCCTATAAGAGGGTCATCGTTTGAAGCGACACATGCGCGAAGTTGCATCGCTGTAAGGTTGTAGCTTCCTCTGCGAGGTTTCTTTCATTTACTTGCCGAACGTACGCAGCTTGAGGCAGCCAATAGCATTAAGAGCACCTGCACCGACCGTGGAAAGGCTGTCATTGAAGCCATTGCCATTCCGAACCCAATCTTCTTGGACGTAGTGGCAGCACTTGCTACAGTCTTCAAGCCTACCACCGCAGCTTATCTCACTACCATCGAGAGCGGATGGACCCTCCTGTGCCTTGCATCGGTCAAAGACGTCGACGAGTACTTTAAGGAGTTCCACAGACTGGATGCCGAGCTTATTGCTCTCAACAATGGACTCCCACCTCGGCTGCATTTTCTCGGGCATCCTCCAGCCGTGCCATAGGAAAGGGGGCTATGGGAACGTGCCGTCTTCTTCGCGGTTCTCACTTGTCACCTGCAGAAATACGCCAACGGATCATATCCATAATTCGACATGGCCGAAACGCTGTATCTCACAGCAGGTCTGCAATATCTGAATCCGGCCTATGAAGAGAGAGCCTACATCAACCCGACCAGATACCTGGCCCTCGTCGTTCGGCAAAAGATGATCAACGGTAAAAATCACGTCATCGATTTCGGATTGCTCCCAGAAATCGGAAACCAACTTCCAGCCCATTACTCAGAACATTTGACCATAGTGCTTGGTACGATGTCGGCATATTGAGTGTTCTCAATTTTCAGACACCTAGTCCGCAGGTCCAACCAGACGTATTTCGCTCGCACAGACGAACTTGACGAGTTCGAACTCGAGCTCATAGCAAGCGCCAAAGCTTCCGAAAACAAGTGTTTCAAGATACACGATCAAAATGGCACGAATCTCACTTCAGATGACGAAGAAGATGGAGCTTCCGTAGACGAGCTGCCACGCTCTACCTGTATTTTCAATCCGCCGCGCACCCTGTCTCAGGAAGTGATGATGGGGTCTGCAACCACTAGAATGCCTACATTGAGCCGTCGATCGGCCATCGCATTCGCTGTCGATCTGTATCCCTGCGTGACTTGAAGCCATGCCGAAAGAGCGGGCAAAAAATACTGAACGGCAGTACTCATACGCGTTCCCTTGGCTTCTGAGCGCGTACGATTATTCAACTCCTACCACAGCGGAAAACCCGGACCTTGGACTCCCAGACAGCAGTCCGAATAAACTTGTGCCCCCAGACACCCATTTACTTCCACCCCAGTCAGACGACGCACGTCTACTCTCTGAATTGGGCCATGAAGCGGATACACTCGCGGGATTACTGAGTTGGCGAGCATGGCAAAGAATTTCTTGTCGCCCGTGATGTTTTCGTACAAAGATTCCGAGTTGCTGCCCGCCGACTGTCTACTATTGGCTCTATATTTTGAGCTCTTGGAAATCTTCTACGACCCGGCCGAACAAACGTCAAAATGGGATGATATCTACCAATATATCGTAATGAGATTTTTTGAGTCTCGTTCGAAACATGCTTCTACGCATCAGATAAGCGGACACACTGGGATAACGACAAATACTTCCATTTCTTGCAAAGTACGAAGGTTCGGGGGAACACCCATACACGAAGTTCCGAGCACAGTCCGGCTGTTCCCGGCGCACGTCGCAGAACCCTTCTGGGGCGCCACACGTCAATTACAATCCCGTGGTCACAGGAGAGTTGGGGGGACTGCGAGGTCTGCCGGAAACGGAAAGCTGCGGAACGAGAGCGATGAGGCGAAGATCCCAATTCAGGCCCAATGTCTAAAACAGCTGGATCTTACTCAAGCCCTGAAGCGTTCTGTGTGATTGCGTCCGCGAGGCAGCTTGGATGAACGAGTCCCGCAAAATCTGCTACACAGAAGCTCAAGTTTTTCGCGCTGTGAGGAAGCCAGCGCCTAATGGCCCGTGGAAGATCTCACCTATTGCACTGAGACTGTGCATGAGCTTCACCCCCCGCACCCGACTGCTCTGAGGCCAAGATATTCGACACAGTTTATGGATCGCCTTTCCTGACGTGGTCAATGCAGACAGGGTATCTTATTAAATAAGTACTGAGATCTTACCTTTCCTCCTTCGATGTGGTTTGAGGTTGACGGTCTATTGATTCATCGATTGAGGCAAATTAAGGAGGTTTGGGAGGAAAAGAACGAAGGTCTTAGCGGTCTTTCGGGGCATGGGCCTAGGTATTAACGCTTTTGACCAATTTTGGGCTTGTTACGCGCACAGCAAAAAGTTGGTCGCCTTGGTAAACACTCTGGCGGAAAGGGGCCATTCATGCGTGGTGGGACCGGAGGCCTGTTCCGGAACCCCCCACAAATTGAACAGCATTTCCAGACAAAGCACACGGACATCGAAGAACACTGGCCTTCGGGAATCGAAAGCATTCGATCGAGATGGGTGGTTCGGAAATCAGCGAAGAAGGGGGTACAAGAAGTAACAAGAGCCAGATCAAGATAGAATGTCGCAGGGGCGAAGGAGTAGGGGCAGACTCAGCCCATTACTGGGAGGAGCAACGACGACCGAATATACCAGCGAGAAACAGTCGCAGACTGGATGAAATGGCTAGAGTCCGATTCTAATTACGTCGCTTGCGCCGAACAACTTCACGACGTGAACCATCCAACCGTCCGTTACTTGTACGGCCACAAGAAGTGCCGCTTTCGTTTCCCGAAAGGTCTCAACGACAATATCAAGCTTGATAGCGAGACGGGCGAAATCACGCTTATTCGGAACCACGCTTATGTTTGTGGAGTCTGTGGAGATGGTCATTGGAATGGATCTCTTGGATGCGTCTCTGCAGTCATTGCAAGGCGTGAGTCGGAAGCGGAGGCAGATCGAGCGCGCAAAACAGCGATGGCTGAAATACCACTGTGGCCTTGCAAAACCTCACCGTCTCGCGGGAAACGCTGATGGACTGTCAAGATCGTCGGGGGCAACTCTTGAACCAGAGAGAGGAATCGCTCTTTCAGCTCAATAAGATCATCGAGATTCGGAACGGTCTAGGAGACATTGTCCAGACGAAGCGGACCGTCTCCATGGAGGGTGGGGATAAAGGTAGACTTCTTAAGAAGACCTTCCACGCTGCTCTGGAGGTGACCGAACCCAGCGTTATGTACTTGATCGAAGGTTACAGCTGCAAAACGAAGATAGCATCCGGGGACTCGACATACTCGAAGATTCCGTGACAAGCACGAACATTTGTCGACCCAGCGCATCGGGTAATTGGACAGATTCATGGATGAGATCAAGGCGAGGCGCTCCAAAAGCTTTGAATACTCGCGGGCACAACTCCGGTCGACGAGACCAATGACAAGCGTAAGGGCCAGGGCGACGGTTCGGTGCCTCTCGATATTCTTGAACATGAGCATGAGGGGTATGCTACTAATGACATTGTCGAGGAGTTGGATAATGGCTACAATTCAAAATTGTGCCGATATCTCCCAGTCTGTGCCTACAGCACTGATGCTTGACGACCTGGCTCACTTGTACATCTCGTGCATTATTCTTCATCTGATAGTACTCATAGGAGGATCATGACTTGATGTACTATATGACAGTCATAGCAATGGAGTACTTGGAAGGACCGAATGACGGTAGTACTGAATCATATCGTGAGAAATAGAAATCTTTTGGCTACTTCATATGCCATGACATCTTCTAAGTCTATGCAAAACGCCGTCCGTCTATGCGTGGTATCAACCGTAGCCCAATGCCATCCCGATGCTGCTGTGTCCAAGTGCCGTCTACGCTTCTACCTTTTGTGTAACCTTACTCCTCATCTCCTTCTCGGTCTCCGAGATGTCGCTCCCGGCAGATGATTTCGAAAGCGCCTCCTCTTTCTCGGCCTGTCTATTTAAGAAACTAAGATATGTCTGCCATCCAATGGCAATAACTCCGGCAAATATGCTTCTGAAATGCGGGTCTATGAATGTAAAGTTGAACGCCGTGACCGCCGGCCATAACTTCAAGCTGTTGACCATGGAAGGCGGCACCGTTCTCTTGATCCGTTCCCAGATTTCAGGTAATGAATCGCCGCACAAGAGCGACTGCATACCAAAGAAATATGAATTGTTTATCGGTGTGAAGATTGCTTGATTTACAACCACTTTCGTCGCGAGGGAGAGGGCTTTCGAGGAGTAGTTGAAATTATTTCCTAGGAACAGGAACCTGCGAGGAATTAGTCCGCGCTCGTCACGACTGGGGATTTCGGTATACCATTTGTAACTGGGTATAGATGCGCATGCTCCAATCGCCAAGGCGCGCATAGACCTGGCGGGGTTGTAATCCTCGTCAGTGATGCTCTGCGCGGAAAGATCACCAAGAAAAAAGATAACCAGCGCGCTCCAAAACTGCGTTGTCAAAGGGCGTTTCTTTTGGCTTCTCCCGTACGCCTCGAACCCTCTTGACAGCGGGCCGAATCGCTGCCATATTGGCACAGCTGCAATGGTATTTGGGACGGGGATGGAGGTTCCATTGGCGTGGTTGTTGTCGGGTTTTGGGGGTTGCGTGGCGTTATTCCGGTATCTTTTGGGGGTGTTGGGCAGTCGATTTGGCAGATGTGCCCGTCGCAGAATAGCTCGGCCAGCAAGCTTTGTCGCGAGCATGGCCATATGGATGAATATTATCGTGGGCGCATTGTTGTTAGAACTGAAGACGTTATTTAAAAGAGGTTGCGCGTTCCGTTCTCGGCCGCAAATTCATTCCGTCACGGCGTTCGGAATCGAGGGATCAGCTCGTATCCACTTTTATTTCGGCTAAGCCCATTTTCTTCAACCGCGTCGTCAGCCATGTCAACGCCTCTTAAATCATTGTAATACCATTTATAGAATGGGTGAATACTCATTCACGTCAAACTGATGTTACCGGACACATTCGCTTCTTCCTGTATCAGAAATCCCCACGGAATCTACGAGATCAGAGAGTTGATGAGGCTGAAGCCATAAGTGGGCTTCCCAAACATTCACGGAAGGCGAATTGAGGAACGAGTTTGATAGATGAACCTTATCAAAGGTGCTTTCCAAGTGGATCACTAACCCTTGGTCCTGCGTTTGAAGTGACCGATCCAGCGTTTCACAATCAGCCAAGAGCTACATTCGTCCTGGCCCTAATTCAAGGTCGAGAAGTGACTTTTCCTACCCTTTTTTGTGTGTTTGGATATTTTTCTTTTGTGATTTCTAATTTTGCTATCCAGGCCAAAGGCTCTCAGTCTTGGCGATGTCGCTCGTGCTTCAAAGCTTAAAATGGTCGTTGATACTCAAAGTCGCCGAGCGTGAACAATGTCGCCGGCCCGTGTCTTAGGGGAACTTATGAAGAGCTTGTTACACTACGTGCTTTTCATTGATCATTTGGATGATTGTGGCTTACATCAAGATCATCGTACTACTTGTTGGTGTGGATTTTGAACATCAGCTGAAAGTATTGTTACTTGGGTATACCCTTCCCACTCCTTACAAATCCCATTGGCTAGTTCTGATGCCGAAGTCCAAAAAAGCTTTATATATTCCGGGAGAAAAGATTGGTTGTCAATTATCTACAACGGATAACGATCCCCAGGCTCTTCATTATTTCAAATTTAGCTCACTTCCGCACAGCCCCAGATCATGTTCCAAAATGTATTCAGCATGCCCTCGCACGCAAAGTCACTCATCCGCGACGTGAGTTATTGTTCACGCGCTTTTCTGTGGCCTAGTCACTCAAACATTTTAGGAATCACCTTCAAAAGCCATGGTTCACGGTTTGCTTTTGCGTGTATAACATTCAAAGCTGTCATTACTATCGTTCGCCAGCTTTACTTCCATCCTCTTTCACGCATCCCGGGTCCAAAAGTAGCAGCAGTAACACGCCTTTATGAGTTATGGTACCAAGGCGTCCATCTCGCTAGGTTCCCCCACCGTGTCAAGATGCTTCACAAACAATACGGCCCCATCGTTCGGATATCACCTTACGAAGTCTCTCTTAACGACTCTAGTTTCAACCTCGATTTTTTCGCCGCCGACAGAACCCTTCACAAAGATCCGTGGTATTACTTTTTCTGTACCAGAGATGCGCTCGCAGTTCTTGTCGACAAGCAAAGCATAAGCCACGTGAGGCCTTCCTTGCCAGTTTCTTCCATGGCAAAAAGTGGATTGAATTATTTCGTGTAATCAGCTCTGAAGTAGCTGACCTCACGCGAGAATTTGAAACAGCAGCCGTCGAACACTTCACTCTTAATCTGAGTAAAATTTACCGCAAGGCTGGGAATGAAGTCATGCGCAGCTTCCTCCTAGGCGTTGGGTATGATGGCAAAAACTCAAATAGCCCCGACTTCGGCAGAGAGGCAGGCATCACGTTTCTGTCTCTTCTTCGCGCCTCGGCTTGGACAAGGCAATTTCCATGGCTACTGCAACTCTAAAAGATGGCTCCCGACTCTTTGCTACATTATCTGCCAGCCATGGCTTCATACAGGCGAGGGATCGAACGGATGGTCTCCGGCATAATCAAGGACCTCGATGTCAACATGAAATCACAGAGCAATGGCGTATTCTACAAGATTATCCAGCATGACATCACCTATCGCGAAAACGGAGCATTTCCGGCAAAAGGAGAATTCATGGAGTTAATGTGGGGAGTTCAAGAAGCACTTGGGCACGCCCTGACAAGTGTTTCCTACCACCTGCTGAAGAGGCCTGAATGCCAAGAACAGCTACACCAGGAGCTCAAGAAAGCGGATTTGGATCTGAATACCGCGACGTACGCGCAGCTCCAAAAGCTTCCATACCTGAAAGCTGTTTGCAGAGAGTGCTTCCGCTTGCAACACAGCTCCAGGTTTCGTTTGCCACGAATCACATAAGTACCCATGCAATACATAAACTATCGTTTCCCGGTCGGCACCGTCATTAGCATGAGTGCTAGTTTGCCTCTGGCAATGAAGAATCTTCCCGGATGTGGCGGCGTTCAAGCCGGAACGGTGGCTGGAGGGGGATGTGAAACAGTTGGAGAAACTCTGGAATCCTTTTGGACTTGCAAGTACGACCTGTATTGGGCGGGCTATGGGATACGAAGTCGTTTTCCCGGGAGTGGCAAATATATTTTCTAGGTATAAAATATGTTGGGTTGGGTGTGATGCGGACTCTAGCATGCAATAGGGGGCGATGGAACTTTCCCCTCCTAGTAATTCTATGGGAGTGAGAGTGAGAGTGGAGAAGTGGGACAACTGGTGCGGGAGATCTGTGAATGGCTTTTTTCCGCTCCCGAAACTTTTTTGCTTTTAGTATTGATTCCTATGCTCTTTAGCTGCTTCAATTTCACTTATCGAGATGACGTTACTATAATAGTTATGTTTAGCGCTCAAAGTAGGGAAGAGTTCACGGCATCACCCGCCGCCCGCGCTTTTACTCTTGTTTGGGCCCCAGACCAGCTAAAAGATATCGCTTTCCCCACAAATACATGGTCCTTTCATTATTCAATTAGCTACTCTCTTTGCGACTTAGTATTTTCGAATCACTGAACGCCGAGTACTTCTCATAAAATCAGTCGGACTCGACGGCTTTCCCATCCCACCCAACACCCCATACTTCAAATCCTGCGATTTACTTCAAGCCGCTTTTCGGAAATTAGCTCTAGGTTTTTTTCAAAGTTTCTAAACAAGATCTGCCAAAATGGGTAACTACATCGCGCTCTCTCTCTCTTTCTGCACTGCTTCTCTGACCATGACCCTCTCATAGATGGACCAAGACGTCGTGCAGCGGCACCCTCACGACCCAAAAAGAAGGCTCGTCGCGCCGTATATTGGTCACGCTTCGAAAGATCATACAAACCAGAACGTGTTGCGACAACCTTCCCACGCTTCAATACACTGCCCGCTGAGGTCCGTGTTAATATATGGCGTCAAACCTTCGGCCCCGGCCTTCACATCGAACTCGATCCCTATATATTTTGTTACTCCTTCTGCGAGAAATTCAAAACTCGCTTCGCGGACCATGACTGTGGGATCCAACGCACCCCACACATCCCAACAATTTTATGGGTCAACAGAGAGAGCCGTTACGAAGCTTTGAAACAGTACTGCATCGTCTGGCCGCAAGATGTGGGTGGTACGAAGCGGGTTAAGAATCCAAAGCCGCTTTGCTTCGATCTTCATAGGGACTCCGTTCGCTTCTCTGCTGAGGTCAGGAAGTATATGGCAAATGCGAATGCATGGTTCAGTTTTCTTGATAGTCAAATACCCGGCGGCTTACGACGGTTCCAGGGCTTAGAAGTCAGGAGAATGAGTTGGGATGATGTCGAAGATGAACTCTATGCCAGCGAAACTCAAACACCATTACTGTCGCGGGTTCTTGGCCAATTCGCAGGTATTAAGAAGTTGACTTTCACCGGCAAACAGCCTCGTAATGGTCGTCGTATTCAGCCAGAAGACGAGGGATGGGAGATATGGTTCCATCGTCAAGAAAAGGATGATGAACTCGAAAGTTTCGGGGTACAGCTAGCCTATGATGGGTGGTGGAACTCACTATCGCCTAAGAACGACATGATGCGAAAGGCATTTGGGAAGACATTGACGCCTATTGGGGGAGAACTTTCTACAAGAATTTGGAGTCGGTATTGGGAACCTGTTTCATGGTATTCTGAGAACTCAGCATTTACAGACCGCCAAATTCCGAAGGTTGTCTCGAGGAAGAACATTGATCCGAATCTTGAAAAAGTCGATTTTTTCCCGTACTAACTGAGAATGGAGAGTTTCCTAGGGGCACGACAAATACGACAGCATGGGATGTAATGGTTTCAAAGCAATAGATAGAAAGATGGGGAAATCATCGTTAGTATGAAGAGATAGTGAAGGAGAGTCATTGCTAAATTCAAATACACATCTCAGGATCTAGAACAGAGTAATACTCGGTCACGGGACTAGATCATTCTCGTAACATATGCTCCTTTTTCTGTGTCATCT
Source organism: Lachnellula suecica (assembly GCA_007825345.1). Lineage (NCBI taxonomy): Eukaryota > Fungi > Ascomycota > Leotiomycetes > Helotiales > Lachnaceae > Lachnellula > Lachnellula suecica. The sequence goes on along the minus strand of QGMK01000165.1, from coordinate 19,091 downwards.
GCCTAATCTTCTAATTCATCTTAGTTCAATCATGCGCTTTACTAAAAAATACTTCAAGGGAGACAGCTTGTGCTACCGATGAAATCTTGAAATAAAGTTCTGACATTGCAATCCAGTTTCTAAATCACAAGATCCACCCCCTCTAGTAGCTTTTATCTCCTTCGGAATCCCCGGAACCATCGTCAGATCTAGAACCAAATTCAGACTTGAGACGATTGTCGTTAGGTCCGTTAACAAATTGGTTATCCCAGTTGACTTCTTTCTTATCGCTCTCATCCTTCTCATCCCTCTCATCATTCTGATCGCTCTCGTCATTCTCATCGTTCTCGTCGTCCTCATCGTCTTCACTACTTTCATCTTGGTCTAGTATCTGACCATTTCCGTTGTCCTCTCGGGTCTCTTCATGAGCCTCTGCAACAAACTTTTCCGAGGACACTTTAGTTGAACATTAGGTAGGCTCTTCAAGTTTATCTTCTTTCTGGAGGTCTGTGCCATCACCACGGTCTTTTTAGGGCTCGGTTACGGGTTCTCAGCGTCCTTAGAACCGTCGAAACCCATGTTGTTCGGTTCAGAATCAGAAGACATTTTGAGAGGTGTAGCTTTCACATTCGGTGTTGGAATTGCTGGCATGCTGAGTTGCCTTGCCATCTGGGCTTGTTTGACGTGTTAGGAAGGGGGACATTGGCGTTATTTGTAGGAATGAAATGTGGTGGAACTTATCCGAATGGAACAGATGGCTTCAACTTCAGGGGCATAGTGGGAGAGTCTGGCTTAGGCTATCGTGTTCACAGAGAATCATTGAGTCCGCTTTGAATCTTGGGTGCTGCTGAATCAGCTCGCCAAAATCCAGGGGTCGCCTTTCTCCCAACTGTTAGCGCTGACCGATCCTTGCAACACCAACTGTTAGTTCCTTGAATGACAACTTATCCTTTCAATGACTGTCGAAAATTCTCGATTCACCTAGCGACCCTCTAAGGAATCAAAGATTCAGTTTTCTCTTCCCCTTCCTTTCCAAGCGACTTTCTTTTAGACTTCAACACCAAATCGGGGTTCAGGTCTGTGAGCATGGCTGTTTTCAGCGGTTTTCGTGCTCGTCAACCTGGGAAAACACTTTGGTTGCTTGTTGCTATCGTTCACCTTGCGTTCGTCTTGCTATCTTTTAGCATCTATTATCTTCCAATATTTACCCGCTCAAACGCCCAATGGAGCTACCGCAACTCCCTCACAAATAAGTTAATCAAGGTGGCGCTTCGACACATCACATACTTGAAGCTTTTGCTTCCGCTCTCCATGGAACCTGGAGCTGAGAAGGAATTTTTTGTCTTAATCACGCCGAACAAGAAGATCTACAAAGGAGATCTAGCTGGACCTGTCATTCCGGGTGTCATAGGTGCCACATGGTATCCGCAGAAACCTCGGGAAGGGAAGGAGTTTCAAAAAACCGCGGCTCTGCATTTCCATGGTGGATCATTCATATTTGGATCTGGTCGTCAAGCAGAGTGTGCAAAAGCCGCTGCACTTCTCACAGATAGTATCGTTGATTCAGCAATATTTGTGCAGTATAGGCTTGCGGGCGATCCTGCTTGTCCTTTTCCAGCCGCAATCCAGGATGCTGTCACTGCATATTCGTACCTCATCGATCTCGGTATCCCAGCCTCTCAAATAATCATTTCGGGAGACTCTGCGGGAGGAAATATCGCTGTGGCTCTCTTGCGGTACATTTCGTTGGAAAAGGGCATCTTGCCGAGTCCGGGTGGGTGTGCACTATGGAGTCCTTCGATAGATCTTGCGACTCAGAACCCCAACGGGATTGACTTGCACCGAAACTTTAAGACCGACTACCTTTCTGGCTCTACTCTGGCATGGGGTATAGGTCTTTACATCCCCAAGTCTATGGACCTCATGGGCCCTTGGTTTTCTCCTCTTCGGCATCCGTTTGCTACAAAGGTTCCAATTTGGATGATGACAGGGGTTGCAGAAGTACTCACAGACACAATAGTTGAGTTTGCTTCCCGTATGAAAGATATAGCAGGCAATAGAATTGGACTGTACGAGGTACAGAATGCGCCTCACGATATATTTCTTGTTGGAGATCTCATGGGATGAGGCAAGGAAGCCAGAGCGGCGGCTATTGCTGCGAATGATTTCTTTAGAAACAATTAGCAATCAAGCTGACGAAAAAATCTTTATTATTCCACTTTCAATTGTACGCGCCAGTCATAATATAACTAAATTTAGAAAAAGAAAAAAACGGGGGGCAAAAAGGAGAAAAAAACGTGAGTAATAGTGCTGCGTGGGGGCAAGGTAAAAGGCCCAGAATAAGAAGCCAGAATTCGAAAAATGACAATTCAAGAAATAAAGATTACCTTCGTAAGAAAGTTTCAATTTATTTTCCGGAGCAAGATTCATTGCTATATCTTGCCTATGGACACTGAGAAGTAGTTCTGTCCTCATGTGTCATAACTAGAATAGCGGGGTAAATTCATGACTCGGGGTTGCCCTTGTTTCGGCATTTAATTCCAGGCCAGGAACCACAGCACAACCTTTCGTTCCTGCATTGCCACCAACATCATTTGTTCAGCATACGGCGAGCACAGAGACGCCAGTCTAGTAACGTTACATAACGCGAAAACACGCGCGCGTAACGACACCGCTGGATGCACACACTTCTTTCAAACTCGCGGCGGCTTTGCCCCACTCACCCCACCATTGAGCACTTGTGGATAGACGTTTATCTATACGAGCACGGTGAGGAGTCCCTGATAGTGTGGGGGTATCTCGCTGTCTCGAGTATTCTGCGTTCTACCATCATGTTTCTCATTGCGCTACGGGATTGAGGCTCGTGGAGAAAATGGATTTGAAAATAGTCTATCTGGTCCTGGCCTTCGCTCTTGGTTGCAACTGCTTTCAGCAGACTTCTCAAGCTTACGGGAAGTTTGAAGCTGTATTTTCAAATTATGAGAAACAGAGAGGACAGAATGAAAATTCCGTTCACAGAGACTCATTCCTTGATAATCTTGTAGCTAACATGACAATTCCTGAGCTTGGTGAGCAATTTCAATTTGTACCTGTGATAAATACTTCCCATACATTGGGATATGTTTTTTCCCGCTCATATTTCAAACTGACTCTCCTAGTCATGCAACTGCACTTGATATCCGCGGACGAAATCATAGGAAAGAATGATAATAATTTCCTCTACGATTTTGCTACCCAGCCTGTCCCAGGCGCAGGAATTGGAGTATTGCACGATCTGTACGCGACAAACACATCACAGTACAACTCTCTACAGAAACTTAACAAGGAGAAAGCCCGTTTAGCTATTCCGTTCATGCAATATGGGGAATGTCTGCATGGCGTTGGGTCATTCAGCCAATCAATGTTCCCCCAGTCAATTGGAATGGCGGCTTCGTTTGACACCGATCTCGTTCACCGAGTGGGAGCGGCAATTGGAACCGAGGCGAGAAGCTTAGGAATTCACGCGTGTCTTTCTCCGGTTCTGGACTTAGGGTTGGAACCGAGATGGGGCAGAGGTTTGTTATTCTGAGACTTCCTAAATCGGTTGTGCTGAATAAGCAATAGTTCAGGAAGCTTGGGGTGAGGACATGCTGCTTACAAGTCATATGGGAGTTGCTATGGCGTCTGGACTCTCGAAGAATAGCTCTTGGGACCGTCCAGATGCGGTTGTACCTGTTCGTGTTTCAAGACCTGTTCATAATTTGGATACTGACTGCGTAGTAGGTCGTAAAGCGTGAGCTTGAAATCGTCAAAAGAACTTGAAGTCACTTGCTGAGCGATTTCCAGATTTTGCAGCTCATGGGAGCGGGCAAGGAGGAATAAACGGAGCCCCGTCTATGCTCCTTGGAACTCGCCAGTTGATGCAAACCATGCTTCGGCCCTTCAAGGCCGTTATGGATTTAGGAGGCGCCAAGGGAGTCATGATGGCATACTCAGAGCTAGATGCAATTCCATCTCACATCAACCCAGTTCTCTACCAGGCATTGGAGGATTGGGGATTCGATGGCTTTGTCACAGCTGACGATAGTGGAATGGTAATGCTAATGGCCCGCCACGGAGTTGCAGACTCTCCCGCATCTGCTATCAGTCAGTGGTTCAACGCAGGCAAGTCCCCCCTATTTACCTTCCTAATTATGCTAACCCAAGAATTCAGGCGGCATGATCCAGTACTACGATTACTCGCTGTCAACATACCTCAATGCAACCATCGACCTACTTGCCAATGGGTCTGTTCCACTGTCAACTTTGCAGTCTCATGTTCGTAAGGTGTTGGGCGTCAAGTACGATTTGGGACTTTTCAAAAATCCATACATCTCAGATGACATTGACTCGCCAGCACTCACAGCAGCCCATGTGCCACTGACATTAGAAGCAGCTCAGAAAAGTATCGTGCTGCTTGAAAATCGCAACGATACATTGCCACTCAAGCCGCTTTCTCAGAACATTAGCAAGATCGCGCTGATCGGACCATTTGGGGATATTTTGAACTACGTAAGTTTGCCACCGCCAACAAAATCATGTTCTCAAGCTAAATCGTACCAGGGAGACTATTCGGGCTCATTTGGAGCTTACCCCACCTCGAAATCAAGTACGATCCGTCAAGCAATGCTCTCCCACCTCTCCACGAATGCTCCAAACGTTACCCTCGTCTCAGGCTGGGGCTGCAACGATTGGTATTTCAACGCACAACGCAACATTCCCTCCTACCTACTCTCCACACCAAACGGAACAGCTGGTGGGCTTCTGGGAACCTACTACGCCGACACAAACTTCTCTGAGGCAGTATTCCAAAGTCAAGAAGCGCCGAATCGAGATTGGGGACACTATCCGCCCAACGGACTTCCTTCCAACAACTTCAGCGCTGTCTGGGAAGGCCTGTTGACAGTGCCGGTTGACGGAGACGTCAATGGCTGGATTGGCGTTGCAGTAAGCGGAAACACAACCGCAAAGCTTTACATTGACGGCACACTGATCCAGAACACGCTCTTGACCAGCACAGGAAACATACAATCCAACATCCCGGGCTTAGCTTTTACCCAAGCCAACTCCACGCTACCACCGGACGGAGGCGCTCCTTTCATATTCTCTCCTGGCAAGACTCATAGATTGCGTCTCGAATATCAAGCCTACAATCTGCTCGGCGAGTTCGAAAGCGTGAACTTGGTGAACGCTGAAGTGGAGCTCTTCTGGAACCTAGTTGACAGAGAAACCTCTATCGAACAGGCAGTGGATATAGCGTCCTCCGCTGACGTAGTTGTGCTGGCTGTAGGAGCGAACTGGGACTCAGATGGCGAAGGCGGCGATCGCTCAACTCTTGGCTTATCAGTCAACCAGACCCAGCTTGCAGAAACCATTTTCGCATTGAACAAGCCTGTGGTACTAGTCCTGCAAGGCGGACGCCCGTTTGCCATCCCAGACTTCTATGATAAGAGTGCAGCGGTTATTAATGCATTCTTCCCTGGGCAGAGCGGTGGACAGGCGATCAGTGATGTGCTTTTTGGTGTTGTGAATCCGGGAGGTAGAGTGCCTATCAGTGTGCCTCGGGATGTGGGCACGTTGCCTGTGTTTTACAGTTATAAAAGTACCGCTCGGTTCCGGTATTATGTTGACGGGAATTGGGCACCCTTGTATAGCTTTGGTTATGGGTTGAGCTATACCAGCTTCGAGGTGTCTGCTTTTAGGGCAAAGTCTACTAGTGCACACGCCATGTTTGGAGCGGGGGATACGATCACCTTTGAAGTGGACGTGAAGAATACTGGAACAGTGGCGGGGAGTTATGTGGTGCAGATCTATTTGTTAGCGAGGCTATCAAGCGTTACGCAGCCGATCAAACAGTTGATGGCGTTTCACAGGGTGTATCTCGATCCGGGGGAGATGAAAAGGGTAGGTATGGACTTGGAAGTCGATCGGTATCTACCCGTGTTGAATCGGCAGTGGGAGTGGGACTTGGAGAGAGGCGATTATACGTTCGCACTGTTGGAGAATTCTGCCTTCGATGCGGACCAGAACGTTAATGTCACTTTGAGTTGTGTTTAACAAAGCAACATTTAATGTCGCATTGTCTTAGGAAAATGGGGTATATGCGGTCATATCTTTCCGATTATGTGCATGATAGTGTAGTCTATCAATAGCCTCGTATCTCCACTCCGTCAGGAAGCTCGAAGGCGCCCCCACCCCATGCCCGTCAGGCACCCCCCAAGACTTCGCCCCTGAAACACAACCTTCCACACACCTGAAATCCAAAAGGGCTGGTTGTATATTGACCCACACACACCCAACTTACCCTTACCCTCCAATGAAATATCTCGCAAAGGACCAATGTTATGCCGACGATTGCGGATTGAGGCTGGCCCAATGTTATGCCGAATCTAGCGCCGGTATCCAAAAGTAGGCAGCTGCCACGCGGCACTTCACAACTTCATTGAGGTTTGAAATGCTGATCAGATGAATACTTAGTGACGGGAGGAACCGTAATCACACCCTAGAATCATCCCTAATCGTAGATCTGGAGGGAGATCTAGATGGGCTTGATCGAAGATACTCAAGGGTGACGGAGGGAAAGAAAGGAGGGGTGGAGTGGGCCCTGCAAATCATCGGCCATCTACTCTTCACCTACTTGGACGTTGTACAGCGACGTTGCAACACGAGGTTGTGCGACAACAATGGCACGAAAAGAATTAGGTTCGCATTTTGCAAAATGACTTGTCAGATTTGTGACTCCAAAGTGATTTTTTTCTAATCAATATTCAAATCCAAGCCACGGCGCCAGAACTCCGTGCGCTCCGTTAAAAATCAAGGTCTTAATATCGCTCTCGTAAAACTCCAAAAACAAAAAATGAAGCACTCCTGGCTTCGCCTCCCCAGCTCAGCTCCGAGACATCCGGGTTCAAAAGACTCCACCCAGCACAAGTACCCCTTTTGTGAAACAAAAAACTCCTCAGTACGCCCATAAAGTCATATCCATGTCTCATACAACTACCGGCCATATCTCCCCACTTCTGATGTGGGCCTTGAACCTCGCAAAATTAAGCCATCTTCACTGCTTGGCGACATGCAATCTTGAGTCTCGACAGATGGCGTCTGTCCTTTCTCAAGATCCCTCGCATCGTAGCCCTCAGGTCCTTGATCTGAAAGGTTCCGGGTTCGCGCCGATGGAGATTTGGATCGCTCTGGAGTTGAAGGTGTTGGCTTGCGTGAAGATGATACCTCTGGCTGATCTTGTTCGTGTGTGGTGTTTACGGTCTTCAACTGTGATTTTCCAGTTGTAGTAGAAAAGAAGTTTGGTATTTGGCGCGCCCAAGAGGAGAAGTTTGAATGTGCAACATGGTTATCTGGGCGAGCTCTTGCGGCCAGAAATCGAGAAAGAACTGCGCGTGATGTCAATACAGACTATGAATGGTGCCGGAAACTACTAACCAGGTAATGATGCACCAAGTGCATACATCAATAACTCTATGTTATTGAACATAATAAACGGCGTTTCTTGATAAATGGCGTCGAATACTTCTGCAGTTCGACTTGCAAAAGAGCCGTAGATTCCACAAGTACTGCATCCCAATTAGTCAGATCTTCAAAATGTTGGGGGGAAAGTACCAAACGATTGTCCCTAGCAGAGTAGCACAGAACACGTATTGCAAAATCCGTCGCTCCCGCCCTTGAAGATTGCTTCTCTTTATGATCCGAAGCGGTATAAATAGAAGCAGAAAGTCGACTGGTAAACTTACGCCAATCCATACTAAACGTATTAGCTGAGAGATGTCGAAGCCAGTGACGCTTTTGAACTTACCCCACCGAAGTATGTCCATATTGACACACTTTATAGCTTCGGTTGACCAGAGGAAGTTGCTAAGAAATGGGGTGCAAGGAAAGATCCAGAGAACCGTCGTTGCAGTACCCAGTAGGGCGATGAATCCACTTAGTGCAAAAGCAGAGTATCGCAGCCTTTTGAAGTGTATTGGAACTATGACTAAAATCACTATTTTGCGGCGGCTTATTGGAATGGCTCTCAACTTACGAATTTCAATGAAGCAAAAGCAAACAGATATTTTGATGCAGCTGTTTGCAGCGTAGTACCCTCCCCAGCCAACACTCCACTATTCATTCAGGTCAAAAACTAGGTTTGTTTGTAGTGTAAAATAAGCGCTTACCTTCCAATGCCATTGGAGCCATTCCTTCTTAACGTTGTTCATGTGCAAGCCACTCCCATACTGCACTGTTTTGACTTGGCTGAGCAAGTAGCAAGCAATGAAAAACTAGGCATAGTCAGTGACTTTACATCAAAATCGCTTCCATCGGGGAACGTACAGCTGCTGCCAGCATCCATTTATCATCAGCGCGAAGGCGTTTGAGTTTGCTCCATCGGTACCAAGTCCTGGCAATTATTAAGATTACTATGAAAGTGTGTCAGCTTGTAGGTTCTTAATTAAGAAGCACGCTAGGACCTCGAGACCACACAGAACAAATAGCAGTAGAAACTTACTTGTCAGAGAATCAGCAATGCATATCGTCGCAAGTTCCATATGTTGGTGCCACAAAGGGACAGGTGCGTCCGGGTTGTAGCCATTAATTCCGCTAACATAAAAGGTACCATTTGTCATAGACCCATCGATTACGGTGCAGTTGTTTGTAACAATGCAAGCGGTGCTGTTGGACATGATCACATCGTACAGAGACAAGAGAGGCGATCGCGTTATTCACCGAGTCGTCATTCGTCCAGGTATTTCTGAGACAGCTTGCCGTGGTATACACAAATTTGCAGTTATCGATCACTACTCGGTCCAAAGTTCTAGAGTCTGGAGAGGACGACCAGTGTCGCAGTATTAAGGTTGGCATCCAAACCCTTGCTAATATGTGCCAATTATTATGGGCTTGCGATAACGACATCCCGTGTTGCTGCAGGCAAGGACCACCAGATGCACTGAGGTCCGACTGGCCCAGAGGCGCAGCCACCGAGGCAATGGGGCGCGAATGGCAGGCACATGTGAAGAGCTGAATCCATACAAGAACGCGGGTGTTGTACGGATGCGAATGGAAAAGGAATCCTCGTACAATCGCCGTATCTGCTCTCTGCCCCCACTACCACCCAGCTCCCAGCTCGAGGGGGCGGACGAAGGTGCCAAATTGCTGAGAAACGGGGGGTTGGGAAAGGTTCAACGTGAGCACTTTAACGTTGCAGGGTGGATTTTTAATCTGCAGCACCGGAGGCTGGCTGAATGCAGGTTTGCAAGCGGATTTCTTGCATATCTCCAAAGATGGCCAGACCTGATTGGCGACACATTGGGAGGTCCTTGCCCCTTTCCTGTTGCGTGCAGAATCTACATGCTGAAGGGTGGAGCTGCCAAAATGCACAGGGACAGACATCGGCGCGGCGCTTCCATTTTCCTCCACGAATCACGCGGTGTTCTTAGCTTAACACGCTCGCTCCTTCCCCATGTAGCAATCTTCAGCCGCACCTACTTATGCTTGGCTTGGATTTGTGCCTGATATATATTAATCGGCATGTACGAAGATATCTTGCTATGGAACCCGGAACGAGACTTGTTAAGAGACGCCGCTCCAAGTTGTAAAAAGGCTTGCTATACACCATCACGTGCTACACTCTCCCGTGCTCGATTTATCCGGAAATAACTTCTGCCGCTCCACCAGGCAACGACATCCACCATAGCCTCAGCGGCAGGAGCGACGAGAAGAATGGAGCACAAGAGGAGAAGAGGGTAGGAGACACGGAGAAGTAACATTGAGACTCGTGCCCAGTGGTATTGGATGAATCTTAAATTGCTTCACAACCAAGGCGAGGGGAAAAGTTCACCGCTGCCACCGATCTTGCAGTACTTTTCTGCCAGATAACAGCTAGTAGCACTCCACTGGAAGTGTTACCGGCTCTGTCTTCGATCTTCAGTCTGTTCTTTCGATTTTTGTTGGCGTTTTCGTGATGCATTGCTTGTTTCAAATCAAAAATATATCGATGCGGCTAGGCAGGTGAGCTTCTGATTTTTGGATTCACCGCTACCAGCAGTTACTTGCCTATGTCTGATCTGACACATCGTGAATCATTAGCCAGTGCTGCCAGTGATTCATCACCTACCCTTGTTTCGTGGTTATAATTGACTTCAAGTATCGCCTGTCAACTTACAATTTTCACTACGACAGCACAACAAATATCTTCAAAATGTCTCGGTTCATCATTGCTGTTATCTTGTCGCTCATGGGTAGCTTCTCCCTCATCACCGCCATGCCTACCTTTGAAAACCCTGCCCACATCGCTGGTATTCTCGACATCCAACCTCGCCAGACTTCCGAACCCATCCATTCCAGCACCTCAATTTGCACGATACCGTTTATCTCGAGAACGTTTGGGGGCACTTATACTGAGGTGCCGACCTGCACAGTTTGGACAGCAGGTTCTGCAACAACGACGGGTGCCACTGTAGCTACAACAGATGCTTCATTTCTGGGGTCCCGAACTCTTACCCAGTGGGACTCCACTACTACAACTTCTTGGGGGAAAGTACTCCCAACTTGTCTCCTCGGCCCTGGCAACAGATCACCCGGCTGCTCGATACCACTAGCAACAACGCAGAGCACCACCATAGTATCAAATTCTACAGCAAGCTCAACTCTCACATCCAGCTTGTTGGTCACCAAGTCCACTTCCGCGTCAAGTTCATTTACCACATCCACTCCATCAGCAACACCCTCTCATTCCTCAGCCGTCGGCAAGTTGCCTTTTAGTTTTGGGCTATTCACTGTTGTTGTTGGCTTACCTTTGATGCTGAGGCTGGCGGTTAGCGCGGTGTTCTAAGCAGTCCGTTTGTGAGCTGAAGGAATTTGGAAATGGCGGGGGTGGTCTTTTTACGAGCTATGGCACAACATAAACTGCGAGACTTTCTCAAAATGCAATGCATGTTCTCTCGCGATGATTTCCAGTCATTTGATTTCAGACTTTTGTGAATTTGGTGACTCATGAATTTAAAGTTCGAGATTTACATTCACAAGTTTTACATTCACACACAGGCTAGACTTTCGCCGCCTCACCAACTCAAGCCTTCCTTCTCTATACTCAGGCAGTGTCAGAGTTGGTTATTCTTTTCTCGGGATCTCATTTCAAGAAACCACAGCACATTGCTATCACGATGCGGGGCTTCACGGTAAACTCCATTCTCTGCAACCTAGTCATTTATACCGCCTCCGCTTTCAGTCAAATCAACTTGCCACTCACGATAAACGAAGGCACAGACGTCAAGATCAGCTTTTCGAACGATCTCAACCACAATTCTTCATCAAGAGACGGCAAATTTGACAGCTTCAGCGTGTTCCTCTTCGTGGAAACGCCTGATTTCGGAAATGAAACATCCCCCAACAGCTTCCTCGCATGCTATTTCGTCAAGTCGGCAGTGATGGAAGTCTTCGAGATGAATCTTACCATACAAATCCCCGCCACAATTGGACCTTCCGGCCCACACTACCGTTTGGCGACAAAGGAATACGATAGAAGCGCAGACCTCGATAGCATATGTACAAGTTTTCCACAGGCCGGTACCGACATTCGAACTTTCAACTTGACTGGTGGCGTGGGGAATTGGACGGAGTACGAAGTAAAATCAACCGGAGGAGTTGGAGACGTGTGGAATATTCCATGCTCGGCCTATAATTGCGCCAGGCTATGCAACCAAGCCGGCTATCCAACCAACCACAAATCGCAGATGAATTTCCCTTCCAATTATCGGCAAACTTACGAATGCATCGCCGGTTGTCCTGGTGTTACGTATCCAAGTTTCGATAAATACTACGCGAACATCAACTGTAGTGCAAGTTCAACTGTCGGGGGTCCTTCCACGCAGTCCCAAAATACAGCTTCATATCCCGTCACATACGCGGCCACCATCACTTCACTTGCGACGATCATTTTAGATACTTCAATTATACCTACTGCAACTCCTACGTCCGAACCTCCAGCCATGTCCAAGTCACTTGCTCGATCACACTTCTCAACAGTCCCGCCAGTATTCTGGAGGATGGTGATTCTGGTGGTCGGTTTTTGGGTAATGGGATAAACTGAAGAGAATTCTATGAAAATGTTTACAGGCATCGGGTAGAAGGCAAAAGTTCATGCTTTTGCGATATCTCAAAACTCCGTTTAAGTTACTTTGAAATTTACTGCAATGAAGTTCATGATTTTGCCATTTGGCCTACCTCGCGGTGAACAGAAAACGTGGCGTCGTTTTTTTGGTCCACGCGAGCCTGCGCGTTGTGAATCAAAATCCGATGCATAGATGGAATTTGAGGGAGTCATTTGTGAGTCACTTGTTATAAATACCATGAATGCGCGACTGTAGCTGTATATCTTCGCTCTCGGGTTTCAACACCCTCGACACTCTTTATTCCTGCAAGTCGAACCGCTCCTCAATACTCTCAAATGCCTCAAATGCTGACAGAAGCCATAATCTTGCTCTTCTACGCTACACCTATTATCTTCGCAACTATTTCAGTACCAGGGACCATCCAAGCCGGCAAGCTCACCCAAATCGATTATGAACACAACTCTTCCTACGATACCGTAGACTTCTACCTTGACATCGTGGGGCTGGGGCACAGCCAGCGCAACTGCAAACTCACCAGCAATAATCAAATTTCATATAACAATAATTCACTCACGATACCAGCTTCAGTAGGAGAAAGCGGAGCCAAGTACGAAATCGTCGCCTATCAATTTAACCAAGACCCCGCGTCCAAGGGTCCCCCACCGCTGGAGGAATTTAGCAACATTTTCGATCTCCAGGGCGCTACCGCTACTTGGTCCCAATATGAACACGACTCCCACGATTCCTTCATGGACTCCAGCATGCTACCTTGCATCAATTATGACTGCGTCAGAAATTGTTTCCAAAAGAACTATCCTGCTAATGTCAACTCTGGGTCCCGGAAAGGCTGTGGTTGGGCATCAACTTGGACGTGTATGGACGACTGCCCTGAAGTTCCGATGCAGCTTTGGCTCAACGAGATCGGTGGTCTTATGAATGGAACATGCGCTACAACGAGCAGTGCAGGCGCCCAGCAGACAAGCAGCAGTAGCAGAACTCAACCGTCCAGCAGTACCGAAACTCAACAGGCAAGCAGTACAAAAACTGAGCAAGATAGCAGCACCAGTGCTCAGCAAGAAAGCAGTAGCAGCAATGCTCAATCGACATCGGGTCATCAACCATTTATTGCGTCGGACTCTTCATTAGTTACGTCTACTTCATTAGCTCCTTCCACTTCAGCAAAATTATACGCTTCATATCAGACAACAATCACCGCGATCACTGCAACAACGGTGGTTTTACCCCCAGGTACTACAGCTACTCTTTCAGGAGCTCCGTCTGCAGTGAAACAGTCAAACTCTACGAGGACTGAGCTCGGGACGGGGACAGGTTTACTCGCTTTGGTGGCTGTCATTGGAGGGGGCGTGATATTCCTCGGAAACAGAATCTGATTATATATTTGCATAATCTTTTTGGAAGTTAGCCGTGGGGGAAAAGGACTGTAAGATAAGGGGAGAATAGACATCACTTTTCACCGTTTCTGGGGTCTTGAATCACTATGTTCTGTGATTCAGTAGTGGTGAATCATTTAACTGAAGCTACATAGAGTTCAACGCGGTTCCATATAATTCTTTTCTTACAAGCTACAAAATACACTGTCAGCCATCTTCAGAACATCCAAGTATCATCAGAATGCTTCACATCGCGACACTGCTATGTTTGCTGTCCAGTCTCTCCCTTATGTCCGGCTTGAAACCGATCGTAACATTGACCACTTTGCTGGCAGGGGATGAATCGTTTCATGTGTTAGTGGAGAACGACTTGTCAAAGGGACTCCAATCCTACGATGTACACTATGACAGCTTCAGACTCTATCTCTCCATACTCGTCCCGGGCGTCGCGATCGCAAGGAACTTCACCCCCACCTGTTATTTGATCAACTCGACTGTCATGGGAGCCAAAGACCTCGAAAATGATCCCGTGATTATCCCAACTACAGTCGGAGAAACTGGAAGTTTCTACCAACTGGCAGCTACGCCATTCAACCAAGACCCCAACAATAGAACGATTCAGAACTCCTCCGTGGGAATCACTGCTGGCAGCAATACGATTGATCTCACGGGAACCAATGGTCTATGGGCCCAGTGGGAGCTCGACCACAATTCTTTCACTGGTATTGCCGATTACATTCCCTGCTATTCCTACGACTGCGTCAGGAACTGCACCCAAACCGGTTATCCTAAGAACTGGGACTTGCTTGCCAAGAAACAACCTTGCGGGTGGATGGAAACATATCTGTGCTTCGAGGCATGTCACGGTACCTCACTTCCAACCTGGGGCAGCTTGGATGTTGGAGCTCTTTCCTGCGGCCAGCAATCAACAACTACAGGTTCTACGTCGGCTTTTGCTGCTGCAACAACTGGCCCCCTGGCAATAATAACCAACATTAATACTGTGTACGCAACGCCTACGGTCAGTCCTGTCGCAACGAGTGGGATCAAAACTTCACAGGCTACAATGGATAGACTAGCTTCAAGGAGTACAAATATTTTACTGGGCAGTTTCCTGGGCTTTTCCATGACTGGGAACCTGTATTGAACATTCAAACGCGAGTGTCTGTGAGTTCACAATAGATAGATAGAAGTTGAAATTAAGCATGCGTTATTCGTTGACAAAAAGGATTTCCTCCCTTCAGTGCTTTCAGGTTTCTGAATCACTACCATTTCGTGAATCATCTGGGTTTCGCGTTAAAAAAACTGACAAGTACTTATATATTCGTAATCGTAATACTCTGCTTACTGCTACCTAACTCTAACCCTCAGATACACCAAGATGTTGCCCGCTCTATCGCTTTTGTTCCTACTCGCTAGAATCCCCATCGCCCTTTCCCTCACCAGTGTATGGACTCCCTCAACCGTCGCTACCGGATATGGATTTTACAGCATAATCGGCAATGATTTATCCAAAGGAAACGATTCATTCGACATCGAGTTCGACAGCTTCAAAGTTTACCTTTCTATCAGCTTGAACAACACTTGGACGCCCACTTGCTGGTTGCTTGACAACCACCCGATATCCGACGACTATATTCAGTTAACGATCCCATCCTCAGTGGGCCAAAACGGGAAACATTATCAGCTTGCCGCCCAGCCATTCAACAAAGATCCCGGTAATGTTACTCTCGGTAGCTCCTCTCGAGGAGGTATTCTCAACAGCAAAACCTTCGACCTTGAAGGCGCCACAGGCACGTGGGCTCAATATGAACTCGACAATCGCACCCTACCCGTCTTCAACGCTGTTCCATGTATATCATATGACTGTGTCAGAGGCTGTTATGAAGCGGGGTACCCAGCCAACGCGCAGATGAGCGATGGGTCTGGAGTTATCGATGGTTGCGCCTTCCGGGGAACTCTTGCTTGCTTTGCCGCTTGCAACTACACCGTTTTTACCGCTCCCGATAGCAGAGATTGCGGGCCACAACAAAGCTCTAACCCTACTCCGATTGCTTCGCCAGTGCTGGTGACGAACATAGCTACCGTGTACGCAAATCCGTCTAGCGCGAGCTCAAACACCCCCCAAACAACCCCCAAATCTTCACAAACTTCGGCCATTAGTCTACATTTGATAGATAATTTTGCTTTCCTGGGTATTTGGTGGGTCGTAATTTGGTGTGGGAACTTGCGTTGAATGTCTAGGTTTGGGGGGCGGGGCTTCCGAGCACTAGGGATAAACAACAGCGAGCATTGCCATAACATCTTAATGGCTTTGTTTAGGTTCGATTTAACCAAGCTGACAAGACACAAGCATCTACCGATTCGTTTGTTTTTCGCAATAGATCCATTTCATGCTATCCTTCGCAGTCTGCAACATGGCTGCCCCGCATTCTCACTCACTCCCTCCATCTTACAATCACTTCAAAACCGTGACACATTTAAGAACGTAGGATACGGTTTGGTCTACAACTTTGTGTGCTTTTCACAAGCTTGTTGACTGTTGCTCCCTTCTATTAGATATCTCCTCCCAATGCCACAGAAATTTCTACAAGATCGCTAGGTCTATCAGAGTATCATCATAAAAGCGCAAGAAGCAAGGCCAAACTACCCATCCAAGATACTAATATACCTATCCATACCCAACAGAGAAACGGTACATACTTTAAGGATGTAGCCATATTTGAAGTTTTTGCGTTCGCGCTCGCCAATTGAGTAGTAGCGCTGCAGTCCGCAACATTGGTAACATCCGGATTGTTCTTCAGCAAACGACTCCAGTCCATCAATGAGGCTCCAGGGCAAGCAGCAGTACATTCGTACGACGCCTGTAGCGTACAATTACTATTGTCCATATTTCGGGGATAATGACGTGCGTAGCATTTTCTGGCTCAGTCGTAAGCTGCACATGGCAAGGTGTCCCAGAGGAAAAACGGGTATCCAAAATCTCTGCCGGTGAGTTCCCACGGTGACTATGTTGTTGTTTGGCCGGTGAGGTTGAAAGCGCTGGATGGCAGGGGGATGAAGGATTCGTTCCAGATGCTGCTCTTTGTGAAAGGCATGACGCGCATGGTGTAGGCTCCGTTGGGACCCATGAAGGCTGGGATCTGCACCAAAACTTTTGTGGTTTCGATGGTGGTGTCATTGAGAAGGTAACATAGAAGGCCACTGCCGTTGACGGAGGGTGCCTTTCCAAGGAAGACGCCATAGGTATCTTCGCCTTGGCTTATTGCTTTGAGGTTCGTCAAGTCGATGGAGAGATTGATTTGCTGATCTGCTTGTATGGTTGAAGGAAGAGATTCAATGGCAGAGTCTCCCCATGCCAGGGCGGCTGAGATGCTGGCTAGAAGTAAGAATAGCTTTGCGGCGGCGTGAAACATAATGAGCGGTATTTGAATGTCTCAGGATGGAGGTACTCGTGGTAAGTGAGACGAGCAATATGCGATTTTATTGCACGAACGGGGGCTGCGGGTAAGGGAATTTGAAATTATGGATGTGTTATGCTTAGGTAGATTGTGAATCGATTACCCTTTCACATAAATCAACGTCTTCGAGCAGGTGAATCTAAATATCACACAACTTCAAAACTCAAGCCCAGAAATCTCCATTCAAGCAGTTCCTTCTATTTGGAGCGTCCTACATATCTGGGGTACCGTCTTGATCCGAAAATAAGACCATAACAATGTCCCGTATCCAGTGAGACATTTACATGGCCTTATTATCAAGTCAATGCGGTATCTAAGAAGTTCTCACACCCTCATTGAGCTCCAAAATTACAACGCTGCCACCCACACAAACTCCAGTAATCCGCTCAGAAAATCGCAGCCCCCAAGGCAAAAGCAAAGACCAAAGCCACCAAGAAATAAACATTCTCTTCCAGCGACGTACTATAATCCGCCGCCGAAAACAGCGGCAAGCTCGAGCCCTCAGGCCTCGCCACCCCGCTCGTCGAGACAGCATCCTTCGTTGCAGCCACCGCAGTCAAAAAGGAAGTCTCAGCGGAATTTCCCAGCGTGATTGGGTGAAAGAGACCATCCGAAGACATTCCGCTCGCGGTAGAAATCTGATCAACCGTTGAAGCACCACCACTCAGCGTAATAGGACGAAACAGACTTTTTGAAGTACTTTGACTTACCGTAATGGTAGTAGTAGAAGTCCTGGTAACCGTCGAACTCAGGATTCTTGTTACCGGAGCAGGAGAACAGCGCCCCGCCACCATGCCCGTCCAGTCATTGTACGAGATTCCGGAACCAGATGCGCAAGCAGCTGCACAGTCGATGGAAAAGAGCAGGGCACACGAGTTGGTATTGATATTGGCGGGGTATTGGCTAGCGTAGCAGGCTCTGGCGCAGTCATATGCCGCGCATGGCATGTCCTGCAGACTCCCTAGTGACCGGTCGTCGAGTTCCCATGGGGACCATGTCGCGGTGCCGCCTATGAGAGTGAATTTGTTAGAAGCTACCCACTTCGACCCATGAAAGAAACTGCCATTATTTTCTTGTTGGTTGAGTAAAAGTAAGTTGATATTGTAGATCGCATTAGGGCCTATGGATGCGGGGATTGTGATGGTGATGTGTTGGGTGTCGATAGCTGTGGTGTTGAGTAAGTAGCAGGCAGCGTTCTGGTAGCCGGCGGTGGGAAATGTGTCGAGGTAGATGGTGTAGCTGTCGTAGGATTTGCTGGGGTCATAGGCGCGAGCGTTGATGGTGAGGTTGGTGGGTTGGTCGGCTTGGATGGTGGAGGGGGCCCATGCGCTGACAATGGAGAGTTTTGCGAGATAGGGGAGAATGATATTCTTCGAAACCATCTTAGAACTATCGGGTACGAAGCTTATCGCAAATGTTGATTTGATTAGAGTTGGAACGTAGGAGATGAAGAACTTTGCGAAAGTCAAATGAGGGGACTTTGGGGGATAGGTGTAAGATTCCGTGAATCATAACTTTCGTACCATCACCAGCGGATTCTTACACGGTTACACCCGTAGTACTTTGTAAGGTTATTCGGTACTTTCCAAATGATTTCGGTGATATTAGCCAGCTCCCGAAATACGCCAACAAACAATGATGCCAACACCATGAAACCCAAACCTCAAAAGCGCACAACATCTCCATTGTCCATACTTCACCCTAAGACATCCCCTGAACTTCCAGATATGACTGTGCAAAATATAGCGTTTGATGTTCTACGTTATTGATCCGAAAATAAGACCACAACAAAGTCCCATCTATAGTGGGACATTTCCATGGGCTTGCGGTAAATGAAGTAAATGATGAACATCTTGGAAACTATGAGACATGGGAACGATATCGCACCTCTTTCACAACTTTCCCAAGTCTTGGCAAAACTTCGCCTTTATATTACTTCCGCGTACTCAACTCTAGGAGAAACAAAACAACAAACCACGGTCTTTACCTCAACTTCTCCACCATCTCAAAAATGCCTCAATCCATCATAAAGATGCTTCCGCCTCTTCTCTTCACGAGCATCATCCTCGCACAACAACTCTCAATCGGCCCACTCCCCAACCCCATGACCGCCGGCACAAACATCACCCTGACGATCAACA